>JAQIVE010002820.1:0-18608 GCA_034698285.1 Sminthurinus bimaculatus | reverse complement strand
CTATAATATATTATTATTACGTTATATCACTTATATTATTATTATTATTAATATATAGCTACCTTATTATTATACAATATAAAATTATATAATATATCTCTAAACTATACTCTAGTACACATATATTATTACGTATTACATACTTACGCGTTGGGGGAAAAAAGTTTGTGTTTCGAGTATTGTCCATTTGTATAATTATATTATATAATATTTATCTATATATTATATCGAGTCAGTCAATCATAAATGCAAAAAAAAGAAGTCAATTATGCAAAGAAGAAAAATACACACTAATATAACATATTAAATCGTATTGCAGACTGCAGACAGTAATATGAGACAATCCATGACAATTGACAATATTAACTCAATAATAGTTCAGTGACGTTTACATAACGAATATAATAATTATGATACTATTGCTAAATGCTAAATAAGCTATAAACAGCTAAGAATTTAAAAAAATACACATATATTACATATTATACAGCGTTATATTTTAGTTTCGAGAGCTTATAGTTTAACCCAAACAATATACATACATACATACGTTAAAAATATTATAGTATTATCATTCTCATTGTTTAAGAATCCTAGAATTCTTATCATCGTTTGTTTTTTTCTTTTTTTTTGTGTCTTTTTTTGCATGCTTTGCTAACCAAATGATTGAAAAAATGGCTACTACTTCTATTCTTCTTGTACTTCCTTCTGCCCCCTCTAATGCTGGTCTCTGGTTGCGGTGAAAATTTACATGTTATAAACACACACACACACGCGTTACGTTTGATGTTTGATGGTCCCGAATTCATTGATGCAATGAATCCACTGCTTCATGACTTTGTCTCTCTTCTCTAACAACTTTCTCTTCCTGTTTTCTTTTTTTATTACTGTTTCTATCCACACATAATAAATAATATGTATGTCAAATTAAACTCTACAACAAAACGTGCATATATTCTGTCCCTAAACACCTTTTTTTCTGTGTTCTTTTTTTTTAAATATGATTAATTACTGTGGTTGGTCGGTTAATATGTCACTTTTTGTTATATGTTATTGTTTGTTGCCTCTACGAAAGACAATTTATTTGTCCGAATCCTATCGTTATTATAAAATATCTGCCGTTCCTCAAACTCTTGCCGTATCTTCTCTTACTTTTCAGGGTCGAAAAAAAACAAAAAATCAAAATCAAAAAAATCCAAAGGTGACCCACCCATGACTCAGAACAGACAGGCAGTCAATGGAGGGCAGAATCCTAGCAGTAGTAACAAAACTAATAAAAATACCACTAGCAATAACAATTTTCCAAGTAATGTTGGCGGTTCTTACGGCCTTACGTTAGGAGTTGCCCTCGTTATGGTCATGGCGTTCGGAGTTATTACCCAGTTATTACCCTACAAATTTCTACCTCGATGAAATTGAGAATAATATATGTATACTTAAATAATATATTAATAACAATTAATAACTTTGAAAAAACAAACAATTTATTAAGATACATACATAATATATGATATTATTATGATCGTCATTTCAATTTCAATACTTACAATATAATATTATCTATCTACTTTTTACTTGATAAAATGCATTATTATTTATTAATACATTTATTCCCTTGCTGGGGGAATTACATACATAATAATCAGAAAGAAAAATGATAAATGTTATAATAATTTATTGTTGTTGTTATTATGTTATTTAATACATTGAATGTGTATTAGTTATAAAAAACAATACATAGATTTTTTTTCTTTTTTCTTTCTATCTGCCCTTCTTTTTACCTCTTCTTTATAAGTATAAATTATAAATAGTATTCTGCTTCTTTTGTTCGCACATCAAATATATACAATATACACGTATTAGGATATTTACTTATATAAAATAACATATACATAGCACACACAATGGAACGGAAATAAAAAAAAGTAGGAAACGGTAGTTACTATTATTTTTTTAACAAAAACGTCCTAGTTCTTTGTAGGAAGATAAAAAATGATATTGTGACCATTATATTCAGAATTTGACATGTCTTCTGAACTTCTGATCGTCTATAGATAATAATCGTACAGTAGTAACTAATTAATAGTACTAGAAATAAAACCTAAAAAATAATGTTTTCCTAATTCTTGTGTGTATGCATGCGCGTGTGTGATCATATAAAATATAATATATAATACCCATTACGATAGTAAATTGTTATTAACTTTTATTTTGTTTTCTTATTAATGTCATTATTATATATATGTTGCAATATAAAATGCGATTGTTTGTTATTACACTAAAAGCTGTATAAAAATTACGTACATATACATATATTATGCAGCGATGAACATTGTTAATTGTTACCCGTAATATATCAAGTCATCACTTTTATGACGATCTGTCTCATCTTCGTCCCCGTGTTTTGTTCGTTCTCCGTTCTCCGAGTCATTTTCTCATGTGATTTTGTGTGCCAATTGGATAATATTTTATAAAATGTTATATTATTATCCTATACATAATAGTTACATAACTATACTTATTCTTATGCGAGAATAGTTCAACCAACAAAATAAAATATACAGATATGTATTTATCTACATTTGAAAAGTATGTCGTGGTGTACTTAAAAAGTTAATGGACTCTCAAATTTTACTCGCCATGCATCGTAAATTATTAAATAACAGTGTGTTAAAATCAAATGAAAAACAAGATGGAAATGAGAATTGGACTGAATATATTGTACTAAAACAATAAGTAAATGAAAATGTAAGTACATCCAGCCATTTTAACTATGTATATATTATATACATACATATTGATACATATGATGTATAGTTTATGCAAATGTTTATTTAGATGAGAATAAAAATAATATATTAATATATTGAACAAAGAAGTATATATATTATCATACTATAAATTGTAAACATACATTGTTAATGTCAAATTATTATTATGTATTAGAGCTTAGGAAGATCTTGATTATTAACGCAGTGTAAGTGAGAGAAAATAATAATAAAACTGTTAAACGAACATCTACCAAACTAAAATCCGAGGCTTCTTAATTTGATTTATTTTTCATTAATTTAAAGGATCATTAATATTACAATCTTTATTTTACCCTCCTGCCTATTTACAGTACAATATTATGGTAAATAGTAAAAAATGAAAATGCACTCTTGGTTATTGAGGAGAGAAAGCTCGCTTACTCTTTAAAAAAGTAGGAGACTTTTCATTGTCCAGTAAACACTAAATCCAAAAACTTTCACGGACGTAAACCTTGTCATGGAGTAAAAACTTCCGAACTGAACTCGTAGTGGGCACAGCGTTTTCTTTAGTTTCTTTGGCACCGAGCATTTAGCAATAAATTTAACAGACTTGTGATTGACTTTGCTGGCTGATGGCCAAACCGAGATTAAGAATACCATGGCAATGAAGCTGAAGCATGGAATTATCAAAATTGCAGGGAAAGGCAGCGTTTTATGCAACCTTAAAAATAATTCATAAAACTTTGGTTAGTAACTGGTATTGAATTTTGATATAGGTACATGATATATTCAGGAATTTTCGCAATATTTTTTATTACAGAAAAGTCATAAGAGATTTCACGTCGAATTAAATTTCATCATTAATATAATTAACCTGATTGACATGTAGTTCAGCTTTATTGTGATCGCCGTACAAGCAATCTTTTGGACGGGTAAGGAGCATCTAGCCATAGACGCCCGAAGATGATTGTTGAGAATCTGAAGACAACGGTAAATTTCATAGGAAGTGGTTGCTCTAGTTCTCAATACATCTGACGCATAAAGTTCTTTATTCTTCCCTCTGTTTAATGCATCCAATTTAAAATAAAAATATTATGCGGAGTATATTGTTCTATAGAAATAATTGCTTAATATAAATTAAATTATCTAACACATCTGTGTAAAATGTTTAAAAAATGTATGGCTTACATCATTTCATCCAAGATTTTATTCGTGGAGGAGGTGTAGGCAATAAAGATGAATATATTAAAGAGGATGACGTGCCATGTAAATAAGGCATAGGCAAAGTCCAAAATTACAAACATGATCATGTAAACAGGATTTGGGTTCAATTTGTGCACCAGTGAATACACATAGCGAGGACTCGTAGGATTTTTAAACATTTGTAAAGGCACAAGAGCACTATAGACAAAGGAGAACTTGTACAGGACTTTCAAAAGCCCATCTAAATCCAGTAGGGTATCCTTTTTCTCAATAACTTTGTACTTTACTGTTGAAAAAGCAAAAAATATATTCCTTCCATAGAATCGCAAACAATAATTCATTTTAGTTAGCCCGTTTAGGTTTAAACATGAAAGCAGTTTGTAATTGACGTGAGACGTTTCTTACTTTTAAATGTGATGATGTACTGGAAGAAGTGATTAAGAAAGGACTCCAATTTATTAGGACTGTACAACATATTCAAGTTTAAAATCATTCCACTCAAATTACAAATTATTCGAAAGAGATGAATCGGTGATTTTGCTGTGGTTAAGAGGTACTGAACAATCAAAATTGTCGTCTGAATGTGTGCAATTATGCTCACAGAATATGTGATCAGCAGTCCCTTTTTGCTTTGGATCGTTTTCAGCACAAATTTGTTTTCATTAAACTCATAAGGTATGCACTTAATTCGGCAGCAATTGACTATCATGCTTCTCAAAATGAGAAGGGCTTGAGCAGACAACATTTTAGTTTGAAAACGTAACACACGGTAAAATAGAGGAAATTAAAATTCATTTATATCAACACGTATTTCTAAATAGTACAAGCAATCAAATTTTATAATTCTTTTCTCTAATGGGATTTTGTATACACACACGTTTTCACCTTAAGCATTCACTTGTGCTTTCTCTCTGGCTTTCACCTGCTTTATATATTGTAAAACTTGGCGTACTTCTTTCTATAATATAAGAAATGCTTGGCTTCGGGATGTTGCAATGTCTAAACAAGATAAGGACACGTTTTCCATGCAATGTTCAGCACCGCTAACTAGACGAAACTGAGGTTTGCCTTTCTTTCTCACTTTATAAAAATAATACACATTGAAACTTCCGCATGGAATCCATATACATAGTCCGTCCCACGTAATTGAACCAAGTCGCCGATCGATTAATAAATGGTGGTAACTACATGTGGTTGACATGTCTCGGCAATTTCGTCATTTATAGACATGCCACACCGTAATTCATGGGTATAGAATAAAATAGGGGTTTGTTGTGACACATATGATTACCCGCTAATTATGCTGTCAAACTATCCGAGTGCGAAAACTCACAAGTTTGCGAAATTTTCAGCCGCCGATACGAAATCGAGGCGCAATTTAACAACCACGTGAAATTTTAATACAAGTTCTTGCAGGTTGTAAATTGAAATATTCATCGTAAGTATGAAATTTCAAGTTTTATTTACTTACGCAGAGTATTGTCGAAAACATGGGAAACTAAAATGGATTTTGCGTTCCTGCTTTGATATGCATAAAGATACGAGTTTAATTTCAAAGCTAATAGTTCTGTATCTTATCGTGTACATGCCTCACACAGTGTGACTCCCACACCAAAAACATTTAAAAACTACGCATTTTTTACTTAAATTTCAACAAATTTGCTAGAAGGTTTTTTTTAAATAAATAGTTCACTGCTGGGGTTAGAATACGTAGGAGTCACAGGAACCTAGAATCGTGAGCTATATGTTTATTGCATATGCGTGCATAGGGTGCTCATCTTTGGTGTTTGCAATCGTCGTTTTATTCTCTTTATTATGAAGAACATCAGAAAACCTAAAAATAAATACATTTAGAAATTCTCACTACATGATACTGTAGGGCTGTAGTATTTATAGGGACAATTTATGTCATTTGGAACGTCAGGGCGTATGATACGTATTTCAGGGTATGAAGGTATCATTTCCTTTTCATTTCATCATGACAATAAGCACTAGTTGAACCGTCAATTTATGTGTCATGTGTTTTATGCTTTTGCCTTGTTCATTTTTGGAATGCAGATCTATTCATTGATTTTACCTATTTCCTGATATTCTAATACAGCAGGTCCACCTACTTCTGCCGGGAAAGAAAAAAAGTCTTAAGGACAGTAAAAACTAAAATGACTGGAAAGTAAGGATTTTGATGACAATGGAAATTTAATATTGAAATATCGAATATTTTTTAAGTTAACTCCACACACGTGTAAAATCTTTAATAGCAAAATTATCAGTTTTCTGTACACTGCTTTTCACACATACATACATACATGCATATTACGTACTACGTACATACAACAAATGCATGGATATCATACAGTAACACTATGCACAAAAAACAATCTTTAGCACAACGTCGTTCTTGTTTGAAACACGGTTAAAACATAAAGTGAAACACTGAAATCTTCATATTGTGGGTTTGGTATAACTTAGGTATATATGTGTAGATACTTTTACACATTCAACATAGTCCACGTATTGATTAGTTTTAGAGATAGACGCACACGGTAGAATATGAAAGTAGTTCTCGTAAGTAGTAGTAGATATTTTAGTAATAGTAGTGACAGTAAATATGTAATAGTATTTATAATAAATTAACCCTCTTAATTCCCTCCTCTATAATACATTATACAAGATAATATATTGACCTAATTATTACGTACACCTATTTTACTAACTAATATAATATAGAGTATCATCAACTTCGCACACATTCATTCAAGTACACACTACACACACATAGACACATTCATGCTTTACACTCATACATTTTAATCTAAAATATCCTAAAACTATACTAGCTTCTAGCGCAATAAATGCCGCTGTACGGAGACATTTATTGCTTTACAAGCTAGAGATGTTACTACTATAAGTATAAAAATTTTTTACTATACAACAATTTACAAATATACCGGACAATCATTCACTCTTTCAAAAAAGAAAACAAAATGCCGTTATAAAAAGATTCACTTGGCTTGCGTTGCGGCGAAATTGCTAGACGCGATTCGCTATAATTTATGTCTTAACTAACTTAATTACACTTAAAAAAAAGGATAAATATTAAAAGCTATCAACATCTAAAACTAATACATAGAGGAGGAAAATATAGTGGATAGTTGTAGAGTCGGAAAGGAAAATATACAAACCAGTTATTATTTTAAAGTAGTTACTATGTCGTCATTGTAAGCTACTCTATAATTTAAGTACAAATTACACGTTGTTAAAACTACCGACACGTTTTTTAAAACTGTTACGCAAAATTTTTTTACAATTTTTAAATCAATAAATATATAAAGCAAAAGGTATCATAAAATATTCAGTTGATACTAAATTGAGACGAAACAAGGACATTTGTGTGTTGTTTACTTCTATAGAGAAATAATATTGCATTCTATAAAAAAAGATGAAAATACGTGTAACTAAGGATTATCAACTTTAGAAGTTTTCTGCAAATTCCTACGGTTAGTACATACACCCTATTGCTTATTGTATCAATTACAGTATGGAAACAATGATTGAATTTGAATCTTTGATTGTAATAAAAAATAAAAATAAAGAAATTTTCAGTTTCGAGATATAAAGTCATCACATATGTCAATCTATCATACTTGCATACTATTTCATTATATATTAGGTACAAAAAATGAGCTAAACATAAAAATTAAACTTAATATTTAACCTAGCAGTCATGTAAAATACAAATATGTGTTAAAATAAATGTTCCCCTTGTTGCTATTATAAATTAAAGTAAATACTGACTAATACTAACTGTAAGTCATTATCTTGGACAGAAACCGACAGATCTATAAATCATTGTTGAAGGAGAAAAAATTTTGCCTATAAATGTTTTACTAAAACAGGTATACGTTCATAGAAAAATTGCAATAACCCATGTTAGTTCATTCTAATGATACACATACTTAATTGTGGCTAGTTACTTAATTAAATTGGGTTAATAAAAAATCAACCACGCAGCTATGAGAATGGCTGGACGGCTCCAAAAAAAACGAAAAACAAAATATTTTCAATAACTTGACATGGGAAATATTGCCAGGAATGTTACAAAGTTCCTACAATTTAACATGTTCTAGTTCGTTCGGTCCCTTGTCTATCGTCTATATTATTTTGGATCATTAAACTATGTATATTTACGCTTGCTGCATACTACTTACTCACAGTACTATAACTAATCATCTAATGCTGAATGCATGATGCATGTATAAAAAATACAGTATTATTTCTATTTCTATCTAAGTAAACCCAAAAGCTCATGGATGGATAGATTTTTTGTTTTTCCCAAAGACGTTTTGAGAATTTTTCGTTCTTCCACATTTATGTCGTATAAGTACTGTTTTCCTCTTACATTTGATAGACTTAAAAAGATAAACTAAGTACTTTCAAAATATAGACAATACAAATATAAATAATTATATTCCGAAATTTCGAGACAATAAAATAATTTTATAAATATAAATAAAACTCATTTTTTACCTCTCATTGTAAAAATGTGTACATTCTAGGTACTGATTAAGTGTAATATTTAGCATATATGTTTGTTGGTAATAACAAATAATACAATATAAGTATGCGTAACTTATATTTACTTACAAGGTTCCGGGGAAAACATAACAAAACAATGTGTATAATAATATATAAAATATATTATTTTAGGCATAACATAACGATGTTTATCTATATAGATAAAAGCTATATCTATCTATCTTGTTCATAAGTTTTTACTCTTTTCTTCGTCGACATGATTTAGGTAAAGTCTTTTGAATCACGAAAAAAATACATGATGGACATATATATATGTATATAAATTAATTAATTCTAAAAATAAGGAGTAATTCTAATCTTTGAAGAGTACATACACATTTTTCAGTGTACACACAGAGTTAATTTTTTGTAAAGAAATATTGTAATTTAGCTAGATGCCTGTTTAATATATTCAGGATTGTCAAATCCACCTGCAAAAACGGCAGTTTTCCTGTGGATAGATCTCACTCGGACGAAAAGGAAAGCAGCTACTAGAGAAGCCACGACTAACAAAAGAAGAAGCATAACAAGCCCACCAACAAATGATGAGACGGACATACAAATTCCGTCGAGTTCATTTTTACTCGTGCTCTCGACAACAACGGATTCGGATGATGCATTTGGTTGTCCTCCTAAGCTAAACGCCACATCTCCTGGAGCCACGACCTGCATTGAACAAATTGTTTTAGACTTTGATCGAAGAATGTTCCATTATTATACCGATATTAGTTAATAAGGACTGTTTTGGCTCAAAAATGAATTGAATTGTACCTGAATCACTCTTGTAGTATCAACATCCACCATTTCTTGCGTCTCACGTTTGTATACATGACTAACACGAACCACAAAACTGTGACCATCATCGGAGGTTGAAGTTGTAGCACTGCGTCGTTGTCGTTGTCTTCGCTCATCCTTGTCAAAGTCCACAGATCTTGGACGACCTCCAAGGGCAGCATAGGACGGCTCTTCCTCATCTTCATTGTCTCCATCAATAATAACTCCTTCTCGTTTGACATTGGCGTATCCACCATGGGGCAAAGGTGGGAGCATAACATGGCTTGGTTTACCGGGCATTGGTCCACCGGCGACCAACATTGGAGGTTGTTTGTTAAAACCATTTGGTGGAGGTGGTGGTGGTAAATGAGCTTGTTGGTGATGTGGAATCGTTTGTTGACCTTGTTGTTGTTGTTGCTGAGATGGTGGGGCAACCTGCTGTGGTTTTGGAGCACTTCCAGCAATGTGTTGATCTTGATCGTTTTCGGAAGATGTTTGACCTTGTTTTTGATTTGGAGATCCAGCAACAACCTCAGAATTTTCAGAATATGCTCCATGAGGGATTCGGGGATCTTGTCACAAAAGAAAGACATATTTGATTAATTTCATTAATGAATTTCATCTTCATGGCTTGTTGAAAAACTACAAGTTTTAAAATAACGACTGAAATAAATGCCGAGTGTAAAATTACCTGGAACTCCATGAGGGAGACCTGGTGGTCCATAGATTTCTTCACCGCCGCATTTTGGTTCAGGGCATTGGAATCGACAAACTTGGATAACACATTGAAAGTGCACGTTCATACTATCTGGGAATTTAAAGGCCTGGAAGTATGCATATGACACTACACTTGCGGAGGCTCCAAAATTCTTGATTTTATGGAACCTTGACATAATCTGCAAATCACAAATGGACATTAAGATGTATTTCATTTCGAAGGATACAGATACAATATTATATTACATTGTTTTGGAGTAAGTTAAATATAATCACGTTATTGTATTTCAAAAATATCAAACCTTTGGTCTTGTTACGCATCCATAAGCATCAACTAATTGAATTGGAGCTCTCTTTCCATCATGAGCAACACAGTTACGAACCAACATGTCAAACTTATTTTCATCATCCTTGATGGCAAGAACCATTGTCATTGTCTGGCCGATTTTAACTATTCCACTAACTTCACTGGCCCATGGTCCTTTTCCGACCTGTTGTTAGAAAATCAACAAACGAAAAAATTGTAATCAAGTTCTATTTGAGTCATTACACACATACTACATAAATATTATGAACTAGCAAATTTACATGAGATCTTTTAAGTTATGTATGTCATTACCTGAATCTGCATCCAACATTGTAGATTGTCACCGAGGAAGTTGGCAGTAACAGCATGGAGCATATCTACTTGGAATGGTCTGAATGTGACGGATTTTTCATAAAAATCGTACCAAGTACATCTCAATTTTCTGGCCTGATCCCAAACTTCTTGAACCAATGGGTCATACTGAATAATGATGGTATTTTCAACAAAGGTGCCCGATGGAGCTGGTCCATAAACACCATTTGCGTTTGCACTCGATGTCATTCCACAGGCATTCAAGTAAATGTCAAATGTGGCACTCAAATGCCCTGATCCAGGGGCCAAATGCACACAGTGAGGGTCTGAGTAGTGACCTTTAGAGAAAAACAGACATCAGTCTTTGAGCACATTTTATACTTATGTAAACAAACATACAAAATTTTTGACAAAAGTAAAAATAAAAGTGTAGGATACCAAACGGAAATAGAAACATTTTTATGTTTAAAAACTCAAGTAATATCTTATGACTTTCTCTTCTCCGTAAAAATTACCCTTAGAAAAAATCATTCCGTAGAATGGACGGTCAAATTCAATATTGACTCTCATGTGAGACTTTTCACATTGAACTTGAAGGATTTTGATTTGTGGCATATCATGTTGAGTTTGCAGTGGCCAGGCTTCTTCTACGCCTTGTGGCGGTGGTGCGTGGCCGCCAGGACTGCCATACTGTGCTTGCGGTGGAGGAGGAGGAGGATGAGCATTAAATCCTGGAGGTGGAGGTCCGTACACTAAAGAAACATTGACAAGTTTAGCATCATATTATGACTTCTGTACTGCGATCGTAACGTAAATTAAACAAAATGACAAATTTTAAAAATATTGTACTAACCGTGCGGAGGTCCATGAATCCCTATCCTATGTTCGGCAGCCATCGCTATTTGGTCGGGAATTATACTATTCGCTGAACCAGATTTACTATTTGAATCACATGATACAATCTGTAACAAGTAAAAAGACAAAACAAAAATTAAACATTGCGCAAATCATTATTTCATTATCGAAACATTTCACGACCAGAGGTTTCCTAAATGTTTGCAAAAATATCTATATGAATGCATTTTGCAGTTGTTTTTAAGTTCAAGTTCAAGAATCAAACAAAATATAATGCCAATCATATTGAACACAGGATAAATATATGTGCATTATGTATGTGTGCAGATGCAAAGGCATCAGGACGCAACGTTTTCGCATAGGATAGATAGAGCTAAATAATATTCGCAAAATGAGAATAGTTTCATGGTTACAGGATTTAAGTTCATTAAAATTAAACAGCTGCAGGCCTCCTCATTTGTAAAATAAAATATTAAAACATTTGAAGAAAAAAAAACCTCAATAAATGTTATAAATAAACGAATATTGAATACATATCTATGTAGACTTTATAGACACACTTCGTCAACTCAGCAGAGAGTATACAGTATCATATAATCATATAAATAGATATATTACACATTTAATCTATGTGGATCATCTTACTTTTTATTTTTATACTTCATAGTGTTAACATAAGAATGCGAGATTTGTGATGCCTTTCGCGATTTCCATTCACAATTATTATTATTAAGATGATGATAAGAGAGATGCTTTACTTTCTGACCAGCATCATCATAGAAGAAGAAGAAGTTAAGATATTATGTACATACACAGTGTACACAGATTTATATATATGTAAGAGTGCATCCACGTCTATAAACTTGAAGAAATAATAATAAAAACAACGATATCTCATGATTTGATATCATCTCATCGCATCTTTTGGCCTATCTTTTCCAAATGGAATCATTTTAAGGTCAGTCAATCTTAAGACGAAGCATCCATCAACACAAGAAACAACAACAATGGTAATAATCATAACAATGAGCACTATGCACTACACACAAATGACTATATAAACTACGAATTTCTCTCTCTATGTTTTGGACATTAGGGTGCTTCTATTCAATTTGAGACTGGTTCTCCTGTCAGTTACTATAATAGGGATAATAAGGATGAAAACAAAGTATACAAAGACATAATATTACTATTTATGTACGTTCTATACATTTTCAGTCCACGGCATAGGTTTTTATTTTAGATAACATGATTATCACGGTTGTTGTAGGATTAGTGCTTGTGCTTAAGCACTGCTTAACTTTGTGAATTTAACCACGAGTGTAAACTAAAAAACCTTTCCAAGATTTCTGCTATACTCTAAAAAATATGCGGAAAAAATACATAACACAAATGAATCAAAATATATGGAGAAAATGTGGACAAGCTGGTCAAAATACATGTGAATATTTCCTCTAAGAACAATATAAAAAGATCATTGATTGAAAATCCATTTTATGCTTCATATTTCTTACAAATTTGCAGTCTTATCCTCTCTGTCTCAAATATAGACATCATGAATGTATGATGCATAATATAAGGGGAATTTTTTCGTGCTTAGTTTCAAGATGACGAAGAAGACGTGATGTGCATGAAACCGCAGATTAAAACAATAGTAAGTAGTACACAGTACATATACATCCCTGTATGAATGCATCTAACATGCTTTATTTTTCGTCTTGGTACAAATGCTTTATTAGACTGTATCAACTCCTTTTAAAAACAATACTTTTAATATAATAATATGGATAACCAAGAGGATCTCGTAACAACTCACCACCCTCATAACCATCAATAGCTATACACAATAACTATTATTGTTACAGTTGTGGAATTCTTCAAGTCACATGATGATTTTCGCACATACATACAACGAACTCATTCCATGTTTAGTATTACAGATCTATTACATGCTTTGTAATATTCAAAGTACAGCTACACCTGTAACGCTCCTGCAATGGGATACGACAATGTCATAAATTTTTATTCTATTATTCGATATACGTAACGCAACTGAAAATTTAATAGGTGCAGATTTTAATTAGGGCCTGTGATAATTGTATAATTGTAGCTATAATATACACAATAACTTAAATACGGGTAAGTGTTACAAAGCTCAATGATTTTACATCATGAAATAAAGTATTTAAAAAAAGTTCTGCGGGATTGAGTTTACATGCGACAGTGGAATCAAAGAACACACAAGCATGATACTCATGATACAAAAAACAAATAATTTACATGACACAAAAGACAAGACAGACATATGAGCAGAAGGCACACGATAACACTTAAAGATGAAAAATCATACGTAGAAAATGTGTGTTGTACACGCACACGCATACTTCCACTTCCACGTCGTAAATCGTATGTCCTGAGTGTAAAAAATATTCTGCATCATTCATTCATTATCATGGAATATGGGAGGAATAACGTACAATTCAAATACGGTTTTATGATATTGTTACGACTATTGTTATGATCAACTTGCTCTGATTTTTTACTCATGTATTACTTATTATACATACTTGGGCCACCGAAAAACTTTAACCAGCTTTAAAAAGAATAAAAAACTGTCTTACAACTATATACATTATACATATCTGTATGCAAACACAACATACAGAGAATTGTGTTCTTAGCTTCCTACAGATCACACATATTGTATAGTGTATAGTTAGTACTCTTGTTCAATAATCAACTACAAGAATACTGTTAAAATCCATCCCTCCAAGAACTCTTCCATATTCATGTAAACATTTCTTATTTATAATGTGGCTGCGTCTGACCCATTTTCTGTGTTTGATACCCGGGGACACCCTTACAGATACACACATGTATTATATTTCTATCAAAACTTTGCATTTTCTCGCATTTCGTCCCATTATCACGACAATGATGTTTACATTTTACATGCAAAATATAGAACAAAAATTCCTCCTGAAACCAAAACTACATACTTGCACTGAGGGTACTTCCCTACTTTGATTATTTTATGGCATCTTCTTGTGTTTTGAGAGAAAAATATAATATTATTGTCAACATGAAACGATGACATGGAATAGAGGATCTATTGTATATTAGTAACGTTCCATCATAGCAAAACAACTGGCATAAAATTCCCTGTTTGTTCTACTGTCTATGCCCGTAATGATGAACGACGAACACTAGTAGTTACATATGTGTCGTGAAAACGTTCAAGTTGAAAATTACGGTTAAAACAATGACACAGTTCCACTCGGAAGTAAATTAGAATTCCTGTGCATACAGCAATGTTCCTCATCATTTGTCTTGTGACTGTCATTTCTTGTGCTTTATTTTGTTCAGTGTACATGTGATGCCCCATGGCAGAACTATCAAATGCAAGCAGTCAACGTCTTATATAATTAGGCAGATACATACGTATAATATATGACATTGACAACAATGATCATATGGTAAAATAAGAAAAGTATAATATAAATCATTCTCAATCCTGTGTCCAACTTCTTCAAAACTTCACACGGATGACACCTTACAACCATGTCATTAAGATTCGAGGCATATTACAAGGCACTCTGCAAAAATTGAATGTAAAAAGGTATACTCAATGGCGACAAACAAACGTTGCAGGGCAAACATGGATGCTGAATACAGATGTGCCATGGGTAGACTATTTTCATCACATTTTTGTTTGAAAAATAGCTCAAAAGCAAATCGTCCAAACATTTCCTGGTGTGAAAATTGTAAAATTATCTATGTAATATAGTACAACTACTCTATCTTATTAATTTACAGATGCTGAGTTTAATTCCATCATAATCGTAATAATAATGGCAACTCAAATCACTACTTGATAATATTGAAAGAATCGATTATGAAGATAGCGATGACAAGCTGAGTGCTGAGTGCACATGAATTTGATGGCAAAGATAATGAAGAAGTTGTGAAGTGAAAGAGGAGGATGGGCATAAACTTGAACTTTTTACGGCATGCCGCTTGCAAATTTTCAATACATATGTACAGAGAGTTATACATATGCATTAAGATGAAATGACGACTAGCAGTCTCTTACAAATATCGCAGAGTCCGTCACTAATAGCGTAAAAAGAAAGAGAGTGAATGGCAGCTCGATGTAAACGCACGTATGTATTTGTGTATACATATATTTACATGAGAAATACATCTGGCGAAAATCCTCGTGCTAAAATATTTTGACTGCTGGTGTAACTGTTGGGTGCCCTAAACAATTCACAATTTACCACATATGAATCGAATTATCATCTGCTTTTCATGATCATCAGCAGTCAAAATATTCTAAAGTTGGCACATCCTGAGAGTGTTTGAATTTTAAATTGGAATTGCCGCAAGGGAGCGAGAAAATGGAAATGGAATATTTGTATAGATACTATATAGAATACTTATTATTGACATGCAATCACAATCGGACAGAAGCTTTAGGACAAAGTGTGTGTACATGAATAAAACAGGCATGTATATTTACACTGTACACATGTATGTATATATGGTGCACTTGAACTAAACCCAAATACGAATACATATATTCAGGTGAGTAATGGAAATGGACATTCATCATCATCACACTATGTACATTGTGCATACATTCGGAAATCTTACAGATGCATATATTTAAAAGTACAAATGTATGACAGTATGAGTCCAGTCCATTTTTTGTTCAACAATCCATCGTCACTGATGAATTACTGTAGACCATGGTTTCTCTCTCGAATTCATCCACGATTCCTCATTCCCATCGTAGTCTTGTGTAAAATGACAGCGCTTACATACATGCATATCAATGATAAAAAAATTGCATATCATAAAAGTACATGCATAATATGTATGCACAAGTATGTTTGATGTTTGAAGAAGAAAAAGAAAAAGGAAAGAAGAGATTGTGGAGCATGTCTTTGTGGGTTTTAGTTTTGGTAAATAGTAAATATTGAACATTAACATTGAAATTGTGATAGTGTTGGCCGTAATATAATAAATTATGATAATAATGAAGATGGGCCAGTAACGCACAAAATACATACATATACAATATCATGCATTAACCACGGCCACACGTTCCCTTGTACATGTACACGTACATATAACTTTTGGGCTTTAAACCTGCCTTACCTTTTTGCCTAAATATGCTAAATACAATATCACTCTTTCGTTTTCTTGGCTGAATGAAATACTTTTCCTCGTAGAGCACTCGACTCAAAACTATCTACTATATATATGCATACACACCCGAGCCAACAGACGGCAAAGCAAACGAAATGAAATTTAACATATATAATACAATGCGACACAATAGAATGCACACATATAGTACAAGCACAAGTAAGTAAGTAAGTACATACACATACACTTTCCAAGTGCAGTAATGTATTTTCAACAATCGTGGATCCATTTATGTGTCTGTATTCTTGGTATAACTAGATATAGGAGCACATTATACATCTTCATATAAAATGAACTCATGCAATTCCCCTATATATACACTGTAAATTCGTCTTACGATGATGATGGTACTTGGCATTTCTTTCTTTTCCTCAGCTCTTTTCATGTGACCTCAATTCCATTTCCCATTTAATAATGGTAATATTATTAACTATTCCGTCGGATAGTTTGCCGCTTCATTTATTTATTTATTATCTATTTATATATCCCTACAATTTATTTATTGTAATACTAAGTTCCGTATTATGCAGCTGTATTATTTGCATTGAGCTGGTTGTAAACGATGAACGATAGAATGTTATCAACATTTATTGAGATTCAAATATACATAAACGTACTAAACCAGAGGCACTGTGAGAAAGATCATCTCTTCACATGCAAAACGTATACTCTATACTCTATACCCTATACAATTTTTAAATGAATCCACTTGATATATATTTGGAGTTTTTGTGGAAAAACCTAATAATCTGTCGTTTTGAACTCTAAATACTTCAAAATTTAACGCTTGGAGCATGCAAACTTTCAGGTGTACAAAATATGAGTACAATATAATATCATACCTGTGATAAGATGACTAGAATGAAGAATTGACCCAAAGAGAAAACGGTAGTCCTTCCATTGAGTTGTCGTCTTCGAAATTTAGATAAACTTTGGTAAGATTTCCTAGAAAGCGTCATACTGGCTGACATTTTGGCAAACTGAAGGAAGTGGAAAGAATCGGAAGAAAACTCGGGAAGAAAATATAAACGTCAAATCCTGAAATTAGAACAAAAATAATATTAAAATCAAATATGACTACAAATCAATCTAGGAAATTATTACGGACCAACATGCAAGATTTTATTATGTAGCACATTGTA
Organism: Sminthurinus bimaculatus; assembly: GCA_034698285.1. Taxonomy (NCBI): domain Eukaryota; kingdom Metazoa; phylum Arthropoda; class Collembola; order Symphypleona; family Katiannidae; genus Sminthurinus; species Sminthurinus bimaculatus. The sequence continues at coordinate 759 of JAQIVE010002820.1, read as the reverse complement.
TTTTAATTAACTACTCAATCTTTACTAAACATTTTGTTAATTGAATAACACAGCAGATTAAATATTAAAACCCAAATATGCATCCGAAAATGTGAAGAGTCGTAAAATATAATTTAAGCTGATTAATTACTACACGAAGCATCGGTATAAATCATACTCGTATGTATACAGAATCACTTCTAGAGGGGACAAATGTATACAGTACCTATACACAATACTGGTACTATGTACGAGTTTACAATGAATACATAATTTGATAATATTTCTTTTTCGTTTTCTTCTTGACGTTACATTGCACACATAAATGTGTATAAGAGAAGGTTTCTGGCCAAGCAAACATGAAAAGACCGTGAGAGAAAAAATCAGCAAATGATTGTACATTGCCATAAGAGATTTCTTGGTTTAAAATTTTAAAAATTCAAGTTGGAAGGATGATTTGTGAAGGAATGGAAATGGAATGAAATGAAATGGAGGTGAAGGTACGATCAACGAGGCGGAAGCAGTGGAACAAATGAGGATTTAGTAGTTCACTTGGCCAGTGGTGTCTTGGGGATGGTGGTCAAAAGAAGAAAGAGAGAGAGAACTTGAGAGAGATAAACGTCGCCGGGACTGACAATTGTAAATGCAAGAAGAAGGTAAGAGGGGACTCACTGACGAAGCACAAATTTTCGTCTTGTGTGCAAAAGAGTACATGTATATACACAGGAATATTTATATATATTTAGTTCTATACATATGTAGATGGTTGAAAAAGATATG
>JAQIVE010002819.1:0-18610 GCA_034698285.1 Sminthurinus bimaculatus | reverse complement strand
CTGGCTGATGCTTTGTATGGATTTCATCGTTTGGGAGGTTTGAAGCACCCTAATGTATATCCGTTTGGTCGGTCACCCGGAGAAATATTTCCATGTCAAAAATACGGGAAAGACAGACATAAGAGCAATTTCCAGTTTTGTCCGAGATGGAAAAATTGAGATTAATGCCCTGGAATTTTCATTTTCATGTGCCAACTGGAGCTGCAAGTCCTAGAGAATGGCAAAAAGTCTCCAGAATCCGAATTGACGTGATGGACCAAAGATCATATTCATATGGAAAGATAGATAATAATACTGACACTGGAATAATTTTTGCTGGATAAAAAAGATGGAGGGAATTTTAGGAATTTGACTAATGCACACACTGGATCAAGTCAAAGACAAAGACAAGTGCGGGTTGATAATGGAATGGAATGGCCGACCGATCCAATGTCTTTCCTCTTGACTTGGGACTTTGACTCTGAGTCGTGAGAAAAAAGAATTTCCATGTCGAATTTCCAAACCCGAACACATAACCGAAGAAAAACAGGAAGAAAAGTATGTACCGAATAGGGGAATACATAGAGAGCGAGAGTGGAATGGAGTGGAGGGGGTGTGGGGGAGGGGTAGTTTTTTCTGGGGAGGATTTTTTTTCTTCATGTTCACTCCATGCACTACCTACTCCTGTACGTTGTACGTATCCATCCATCCGTCCGCATACATATACATGTACATAAGTATGGAGAGTCCAGGGAGAAGTCTCTGGAGGACTGTGAACTCGAGGGTTCTTTTCTTTGTATAGACTTGACTAGCTCTCGCTCTATCCTCTGTGTTTCTCTGTGTGTTCCATATTAGGAAAAAAGACGAAAAAACTTTTCTTGTTTTTGCTTTCTGTTCTCTTCTCAGTTCTCAACTCTTTCCCTTCTTCTTCTTGTTCTTCTGCATCTTGCTCTTCATGTTCTTCATGTGCTTAATATTCACCTCGTACTCCGGGATGACATTAAAGTTTCATCATATAATCTTTGACTCTACTTACAATGTTTTCTCCTTTTGTCTTCTCTCTCTCTCTCTCTCTCTCTCTCTCTCTCTCCAGTTCCCACTTATATTACATACCATTTTTTGTCTACACCACCACAGCACAGCAAAGTACAGTCAGTATGCGGAGGAGAGAGAGAGAGAGAATGAGAGAGAGAGAGAGAAAGAGAGAGAATGAGAGGAGCTTCAACATCCAAATTTCCTCCAACATTTCAACCCAACGACTAGAGCATTACAACAAACAAATGGAAAGGCAAAAAACATGTTCAATGTTCAGCCTTCATCCACAATCCAGAATCCAGATCCATGGAACGGGTAAAACGGGGAAAACTGGATACTGGATACGCAATTCTCTACTGGACACAGTCTAATATTGTACAATGTACATTGTACACATATTCAGCTTCAACCTTTTTCCCATGTTCTTGCTCTAGCCTCCAGAGACAATTATTCTCTCATTCCAGTCTATGTACATGGAAATTCCAGGGCTCTTTTCCAGCCACTCTATTCTCTCTCTCTCTCTCTCTGTTTGAAATTACCCTGGAAATGAGTCCAGCCACTTTATGACGCTGATTAAGGCACCACCAAAAAAACAAGAGTATAGGAACTCTATTGCAACTATTTATCCTGGAGGATGAGACAAGCGGAAGCCAAATTCAACCACCAGCTCGCAACTCTCGATTCAATAAAATTCAAACCTGGATCTCCCAATCCTGGACAATTTTCTCCAAAATGTTGCGCAATAATTCTTCCAGCTGATGAACGACAAAAAACAGGACAAGTCTGGAGTGTAAATGAGTGAATGAATATGGAACGAAAAAAAGGTAGACAAATCCAAGGGATAAGCCAAGATTGTGGAGGAGCAAAAACCTGGATAAAAACGGGGATTGTGAATGTGAGAATTTTTTTCTCCAGGAAGCCGGGTCATAGCCAAAGCCATAGCCATCCGGCTGTATGCAAGAGCAATGCAATGCAAGAGGAAGAGGAAGACAGTGCTAGATAAAACAATAGCGTAGAGGAAAATGGTGTGTGGAAACAATGTGGAATGGGCCGTATTTTTGTTGCTGGAGGAAAACAGTGAGAAGAAGAAAACTGGAGAAAAAGAAAGAAACGGCTGGAGAAGAGGGAGGAGGAGGAGGAGGCATCTCTCATATTGGCATTCAAAATTTATAATTTCTCAAGTTGTTTCAATTCGAAGCTACTTTAGAGAATTTGCTGGAAAATTCTCGCTTTTTTCCACGAGGCATCAAGTGAATTTTTCATTGCTCTGGGGGTTCATTAGTTGATTTCTCTACAGGTTTCCATATGCAATCCTTCCTTCATTCCTTCTCTTCATTCTTTTCCATGTATCTATTGTATGTATTCTACACTCTAGCTGGATTTTTCATTGTACACAATCCAGCAGACTTTTCTCCAGTAATGTCTATGTATTTGCCCCCTTTTCCTCTTGTTCTCTGTCTATCTATCTATCTATCTGTCTGTCTGTCTGTCTATTACATTCTCCAGTTCCACAATATGTACAATATACATATCATCCATCTGCATGTATATGTATGTAATCCACATTACACCCTTACACAAAAAGCCCCCCTCACATTACCCCGCCCCCGCATTTACATTAAATCCCGGGGAAAACCGCCCTTTACACCTGTCAAATTCCAAACAATGTATGTACTTCTTCTCCAGTCTCTGTGTATAGATAAAGTTTCACTCTACCCACCCTCGTTTCTCACCCCTAACAAAGAGTTATTGTTAAATTCTAACCTATATAATGCTGGACAACACAAAATACATTTCAACCTGATATTTCATCCGAAAAAACGGTGCTTTTTTTATCGTTTTTTCAAATTGCTCCCCCAAATTTATGAACTAATTAAAAACAATAATATAGTGTTACTTTATTGTTACGTGTATAGAAAAAAAGATAACGACCCTTGATGGGAAAAGGCAAGATGATTTTTTGATTTACTCTTTAGCATACAAAAGAATAAAAAAATCCTCTTGTGTTTAGTTTCATACAGAGCGGATCCAATCTGGAAAAGATAGACAAAACAAAACAAAACAAAAGTTGGGGAAACTATAAAAATGGGCCGTGAAACTATTTGTACAGTCAAAGTCTTTGTTTTGTTTTGTTTTGTTTTCACCATGTGGTTGTTTGTCGCGCACCTGCGGAAAGCTCCTCTCCAGTCCAGTGTTCACTCAACCTTTTTTCTCCATGACAAATGACGAGGCAACTCTTTTCTCGTTCTTTTTTGTCTTTTTTCTTTGATGCTCATATCGCACCGCTCCCCTCTCCATGTTCTATTTTCTGCACTGTCATCCCTTTTAGTTTTATTCATGTTATTCAGTTCCCGATTTTATACAACCAACTTTGTATGGATTTTAACTTTTCAAGTTTTTGCATGCTCACCTATAATAATATAGAAAAAATTACAAGTAAACTGACAAGCGAAGAAATTTGAATTTAAAACGCAAAATACCTGCAAAACACGTTTTTTCTTTCTTAAAGCACACTGGAAGCTTTCTGAACTAAAAAATGCTCAAAAAAAGGTAGAAATTGCCTCAAAATTCTAGTCTAGCTGGATAAATTTAGAAAAAAGGAGAGATGGATGGACGAATAAATGGAATAAATGTATTTTAGTTCAATAAAGTTTATTATGATGGGATGGGAAAGGATATGATACGATATGATAGGATTTGATATGATATGATACGATACGAGAAACTTAATGTAGTTTTACAGGGGAATTTATGAAATGTGTTTTCCCAGGCCAGCAAAGCCATTAGTCATCATCATCATATCATTTCATATCAAACCATACCATAGTAACATCTACCATACACATATACATGTACATATAAATACCCGGATAATCGTTGTGCATTTCTCGGACTGACTGAGTGCTGTGTGCACGGCCATTGAATAAAATATTATTGTGGAAGAGAACCAGCAGAAAAAAGCATCTCGCTCACTTTTTGGCCCTGGACAAAATCAAAATCAAACAAACTTCAATCCGTCCAGTCGCTTGAATAATCGTCCAGAAAACAAAACAAGCCTTTTTTCCTTTTCCACCGGGGGATGAACCAAAGGATAATATATAAAAAGTATCTAAAAAAATGATGGACTTTATCGATTTGGACTCTGAGATTGAATGAAATTTTTTCTTTTTATGGCGTGCACAGATTTTTCACCAAAGTTAACCTTCAGCCAAAAAATGAAACAAACTTTTGCCTTTTATTTCCCCTGAAAAAAATCAAACTGTCTCTCTCTCTGTTTCCTTTAGACAAATGCAGAAATGTGTCGATTCTCGGATCGTAGTTCTTTATTCAAGTGTTTTCCTTCCGTCAATGGCATTCGGTAGTCGTATCGCCTTGCCATGGATAGCCGGCGGTCATTTGGGGTAATTCGGGTAATAATAATGTTAGACTTACGATTAGTCGTCATGAAAACGGTTATAAATAGATAAAGTGGATGAAAGTGGTGTGGTTTGCCGGGTCTGGTCTGGTCTACAGTGGTTGCCCGGGCATCTCTCCATCCATCCATCCCTCTAAATATCCGGCCAAGTGACCAAGGTGAAACTCCGGAAATCCGTTCAATTAGGCCTCTGCTCTCTTCTCTACTGCCCACCCTTTCTCTCACCACTTACATACACCATACATACACCAGTTCAGTTAAGTTCAGTTCAGCTCGTTTTCATTTTTTCTCCCGTTTTTACAGGATTGCGTGTACAATGTACAATGTTCTCGATGTTCTATACCAAAAGTATATGGAGAATGATGGAGCACAACAAAAGAATAGAAGAATAGAATAGAATGGGCGGCTGGCTGGTGGTCAGTCAGCGGGCAAGCAAGCAAGAGGAGAAGAAGGTGGAGCGGATGAGGAAGAGAGGCAGGTTGTTCAAGGGGAAGCGGAGACGTGGGGTTAATGTTAATTGACCCACCGCCACGTGGATCTTCTCGTCCTTTGACATGACATTCCACCAGCAACCGCTCAACAACCCACTCCATGCAATTCCACTTTATTATTATAGTCCACATGTATGTATCTTATACATTTGTTTATCCAAGGTATCATTAAGAGCTCCATCCATTTGCGTCCGCTCTCTTCCGCTTCTCACAACCAGTAAACAAATAAATAGTTACTTATAGAGACAACACAAAACGGAAGGAATCGGCCCTCACCGCACCGTCCATGCCTTTTAAACCCTTCCTTCCTCCACACATTAAATTATCAACCCTGATTGTTACCTTGTTATGTACATTCTCCAGACTTGAGACACACACACACACAAATTTCACATATTTGATGAGCATTTTAGGTTTGTAGCCTAAGGGTGAAATTTCTAATTTTTGGTAGCACATTCTCATTTATCATGGAGCAATTTCGAAATCAACAATGTAAAGTAAAACATATTTTCTGCATTTTGCGTTTTGAATTACACATTTTGTTCTTGGACCAATTTTACCCGGTAAATTTTTGTTTTTTTCATAGCTATAGTTTAATTTTTTGTTTGTGTGTGAACTTGACAGACTCAAGTATGTATAAAATGTATGATAGAGTATACAGACAGAGGGTGGCAAATGAAGGGAAGAAAGTGGTGAATGACAATGAAAATGACAAAAAGTTGTGGGTGGAGGGAGGGGAAGAAATACATTTTTCGTTCGATAATATTGACGAATTTTTGTAGGGAATATTATATTGTCCAAAAAATATATTTAATAATGTCCAAGCTCCGCTTATATTATTCCTCTATGTATTTTAATCCATATTGTACACACCGTTCGAGAAATTCTAAACTTACCTACACTCAAACACAGGGGAAAAAAAGGAACATGTTTGTAAGCTCAAGAGGGGAGATGGATTGCATGATATTATATACGTTTTTCGAGCATAAGGACTCTTCTCCAGCCATCCATATACACGTCCAGATAGCTGGATGAAGGATGGACGATGGACATTACCCGGGTGGTGGTAATAGACGACTACCGGTCGTCCGACCGCTCAATGCCTACCTATGTCTCTATGCCTGTACACGTATGGCCGTATGTTTGTCTTTGTGTGGCTTTTCCAAATTCGTATATGTAACATACACATAAAAAACCTCATCAATGGTCACGACAAGCCCATCATTATTTCAGATTTTATAGCCCCCCCCCCTCTCTCTCTCTCTGTATATATGATTTATTATTATTTTATATACTTATACAATATTATTATACTCGCCAGACTTTTCTCCAGCTAGCACATAATATATACATACAAGTATTGAATTGCACTGCATTTTACTGCCATTGTCGGTTTAACTCAGTCATTACCTCGGGAAATCCAGGCTAATCATCGTCTCCTCCACATACATAATAATAATAATATGATAAGAGCACCTGTCCATTCTTCATTGTCCGTCCCTTTCATTCTCGACAGTTTGATTATTATTATCATTTCAAACTCAAATTCAAGGACTGCACTTGCACTGGGAATCTTTTTACTTTAAAAATTCTGTCGCCTGGACAAGAAGCAATTTTTACGACAAAAACCCGGAGAAAAAATCCAGAGATGGAAAAATAGGAGAAAAGAAGAAATAGAGGAAGAGAAAAAGAGGAGGGGGAGTAAAATGGTAGTTTTGGGAAATGTTGATTGGATTTGGTGGAAGAAATAAAGGGATGTTTTATCCTCGTGACTGGTGACTGCCATACAGTCGCCTATGTAGATACTAGATACTAGGTAGGATCCGAATCGGATTCAAGCTGGAGAAAAAAAGAGGACGGAAAAGAAATGGAAATGGGTTTTTGAACTATGGGACGGAGGAGGAAGAGGAGGAGGAGACGAACGACGGACGAGCAGACAAGGAAGAAGAAGAAATAAACGACGACCGTCTTCTTCTTCTTTTTCTTCTCCGTTCATGAGTTGTAGGAGAAAGAGAAAGTGGTGTTATGGCGGCAGTTAGATTCGGAGAGAGTCATTCAAGAGGTCCCAAGTCCTCCATATCTGTTTCCTGGAACAGCTGGAATGAATCCTCCAGCAAAAGAAGACGAAGAAAAAGACAGGAAGAATGTCTATTGTATTTTGAAATGATGGTGTATTGTGTATTATTCTCCGTTTGGTTGGTGGCTTCGACCTTTTTTCTATACTCGGTATAGCAGTGTGACCATGTATAACTTTTATTTCCTGTTCTTCTTCTTCGTCTTTTTTTTGTAGAAAAGCTGTGAAATGAATGAAGGGACGGGTGAGAATGGATGGTGGGAGTAGTTGGTTGGTTGGGCGACTGGATACGGTGGCGGCCATGAATCGCTTATTTAATCTTACATTGAGAGATAAATCCCCATTTAGACTGACAGAGTTAGGGGCTGGGCTCTAATTTGCGAGCACAATTGTCAGTTGGCATGGTAAAAAATATCGAAAACATACCCACACAGAATTATAACCAAAAAGAAAAAAAGGAAGAGCAACTCAACTCAACTGAACCCGCTCCCAAATGATTCTCCATTTTCAACTGTGTATATACATATACAATATACATACACGCTTTGATATTTCTCCAGTTCCAGCTCCAGCACTTTTGTACAATATTACAAGTAGATACAATGCTTATACTTGGAGTTTTAGTCCTAGTCGTAGTCGTAGACTCGGTCGTTGGAGGCACAACTAAAACTCTTCTCCCTTTTCAACATCTCTTTTTTATGTCCACCTTTTCCAGGAACAGGGAAAAAGGATGAGAAAAATGCTCAAGGAAAAGACTCCTGGAAAAGGCAACAACATACAACATATTGTATCCACATTAGACCAAACATGTATATATACATACATACATTTAGCTGGAGAAAAGATAGATGCTGGAGGAGAAGAAGAAGAGGAAGAAAATGGTGGAGAGTGGACATGACTTTCTCTTTCTCTCTTTCTCTCCCTTTCTGTCTTCTTCCTCTGGCGAGCACTAAACCAGAAATTGACCCTTAGCCGGAATGGCTTTGGCCAAATTGACTTTTCTTCTTCTTCTTCTTCTTTTCTTCATTGCCATTTCCCTTCATTTCCTCCTTCTTTCCCCTCTTCCTCCTCTTTTTTCCTCCTCTTCGTATCTCATCTCGCCTTCTTCGCCTCTACTTTTTTCCTTCCCAATACATATAAGTGTATAAGTGGGAAAGTCGTCGTGGTCGTTCCAAGTTGTAGCCCTAGTTCTAGTTCTAGTTGTAGTTGTATAGTAGTGGCCATCAGTATCCAGGAGAAGCACGGACAGAAGAACCGTCGCTGGAAATTGTATCTGTATTACTCTGTACTCTGTTTGGAAGAGTAGAATTCGGGCTCTCCTTGAAATGCCTTTCTAATCAACGCTCTCCCAACCGCATCTCTATCTCTCCCAACCAACCAACAAACAAACATACAACAAACACTACAAATACAAGAACATTTGAGCATTTACTCCCTTTTTCCAAGTCTCTTTCCTCGCTTTTTTCTCCGCAGTCCCAAAACCCATTCAATTCAATTCACCATCTCCATCTCCAGCTCCAGTTCCAGCTAGGGAAAAACCAAACACATTTATACATATATATACACACACTATATACATGCATGAATGTACTGAAAAAAAGAAAAAAGACGACTGAGAGAAAGAGAAAATGAAGACAAGGAGAAATTGAGAAAATGAAAAAAAGCGGAGAGGAAATGGAGAATTGAATGTATACACAAGGAAAGGAGGAGAAGGGAGAAAGGAGAAAGGGAAAAAGAAGGAAAAGAAGAAAGGGAAATTGAAATAGTAAAATTTAAGCCATTAGTTAATTTAAAACTCTGTGATATTTATCTCTAAGTGCTCATTTTGTCATTCCCTTTCCTTTTCCCTCCACTTCTGCCCTATATGCATGCATTTTTTTCCTTCTCATGCACGATGCTTGAACAGGGAAAAAAAGGACAACAAACGACTTGTTCTTGTTCCGTCTTGACTGGTTCTGGTTCTGGTTCAACTTCTCTGTTTCTCCCCTCTTTTTTGCCTTTCCAACTTTTCCCAGTGTGTTCAAAGAAAGCCGAGAGGTTGAAGCTGAGGAGGAGAGAAGAGACATATTTTTCACTTCACACGCTCAACATGGCTGCTTTATGCCCCTCTCTCCTTCTCTCTGTCTCTGTGTATATGAATGTTTATGTTTATGTGTGGATTGCACCCTTGGTACATTATACATACGATACGATACATGGATACAATGCAGGGGCACATACAAGCACAAGCACACACAAGTGGGGCGTTCCATCAACATTCCTTGTTGCTGTTGCTGTTTTCTTGAACCTGCCAGCGCGACAGCTCACCCCCAGGGATCCATATCCATATCCATATGCACAGCTATTCTCTTACTCATACTCCCTCTTTACCCTTACACACTTACACAAATACACACAAGTTATGTATATAACAGAAGAGCAGAAAAAAAGAAGAGGACAAGTGCGAGGATTCCATTGAAAAAATTCCGTCTTCTTTCTCCTCCTCCTCCTCTTCCTCCCCGTTTTATTCTCTCTTCCATTATTATTTCCCCATCCTTTTCCGTTTTCCGCTCATCCCTTCAATAATATTTCCCCCGTCCCGCTCTCTACATATTTGCATTTATGTACTTCAAGACTCTTTTTAAGTGACGCAACAGTAACTTCAACTTTTGAGCTCACTGCTAACAAGAGGTAACAAAAAGTTGCAAGGAATTACTGATATTTTAGTCCCGTTTCCAATGAGGTCTCAATTCACTGATAGAACACTGGACAAGATTGATGGAAAAATGGAATAGCTGTTTCAAAGTGTTTGGTTTCCAGCACACTTTTTGGCATTGTGAGAAAAGTGAGAGGGATTTCCGTCCGCTTTACACCTCCGCCTTAAGCTGGAAAAGAATACATAGAGGAGAGCTGGAGAGGAGGCCGGCAACATGAACATGAACATGGAATCGGAGCTGGAACTACAGACTGGAACTATAGAGTAGGAGACGAAAAAGAGAAATGGACGCGTGTTGTTGGGCACGTGGCGTCGCTCAGACAGCACGTGCTTCTCTCCCTCCTCTCGCCTTTTTCTCCAGCCAACAACAACAACGTCAACATCAACTTGAACTTGAGTGGACGACGACGTTAATCAGAAATTAAGAGATTTCAAATGGCAAGGATCGGAAGTTGCTCCACTTGCTTTTGTTCCTTATTATTGTCACCCCCTCCCTCATTCTCGATTCTCAACCCACTCAATTTCCCCTCCTTCAGCTATAGGAAAAAGTACGTACAGGGTGTCAACAAGGGAACAGCAAGCAAGGACTTGATCATCTCATCTGGATAAAAAACAACCAAACATACATGCATTCTATTTAGCTCCTGGGCTCGAATTTCAAACTTCAAAAGGCAGCGGAGAATAAAAGGAGGAACAGGAAAACCAGGCGGGTAATTTCTTTTGACAGGTATGCAGACACAGTGACCAAACGACCAGACGTCGGCCGCTATCAAACTGCCGCGTTATCGTCCCATTTCCATTTTCCACCCAACCATTCACTCATTCATTCATCTGTGGAATAATGAACATGCGTTAATTCAATTTAATTCAATTAGACTCGCTCATTCTTTCATTCCACAAAATTGACTGCCGGCTGTATACTTTTGTATGTACATACGACCTTATGCGATTCCTAGTTTTTTATACACAATATAATTGATAATGATAATTGATGGAACATCAAAAATCGTAAAAAAACAAAGTGCACAGTGAAAAGGACCTGATTTTGATTTTTCACCGTCTCAATATCTTTCTATATAAATAATAATAAATACTGTGCGTCAAAACATAAACGTATGTAGGAAATGAAGTTGAGCAGTCAGTACATTGAAATCGTAAAAGCGATTCAAATGATTTCATGCTCAATTTTCTGCATCCCTTTCCCCACACGAATCACCTTCCATGTACATAAACATAGTGTATTATAGAGCGAGATAAAAGAAGGAAGGGATGAATGAGGGAGGCACTTTATGCATTATGCTTTTTATTCGGGGGGATGATGATGCGGATCAATCTGAATCCTCTGAATCCTCTGAATACTCCGCCAATCCCATAACATAACATATGGAATGAAGAGAATGCAGAAAAAGACAACACATGCTTAGCCTGTCATTGGAGATCCTATTAGAGAGAGAGAGAGAAGAGAGAGCTCCCCCTTCTCTCTTTTCCATGATCCCCGATCCTCCGATTTTCCTGGTCCGGGTAACAAATACCAAGGAACAAGCTGTGTATATACACACATTAACTATATCAAATGGGAGGATTTACCCCTGTCTATTATATTCTCATAGAGTTAATACGTACGTACGTACGTACGTATCTACGATTAGACCGCGGACACATTCCATTTGAATCCAGTTGAATTTTCATGTTGATTCCTGCCCATTCACTTCGCATATTCATGTATCTATCTATGTAGGTACTATGAATTCGTAATCAACTTCAATTATGGACAAACGGCGAAACTTGAAATCGATACGGAGATTTGTATTGTAAAAATACCCAAGACGAGAAAAAGATACACGCTTTGGATTCTCGAATCGACGAAGTAGAGGAAGAGGACTTTACATTTTACATCTCTTTAATAAATCCAGAGTCCATCTCGAGGACGATAAAATGGATTTTTAAAACTCTCGGCCATCCATTTATTCATGACAGTTTTTCCTGGAGACTCCAGCTCCAGAATATGTACAGCATCTATACAGAGAAAGGATCGACGATCCAATCCAGTCCAGTCCAGTCCAGTCCATCATGCATTAGTAATAGTGAGCCCAGGATTCTGATGGCCCCGATTCAACTCAACTCAATTGGAAAATCGGAAAAGCGTTTGCAAAGTCTCCAGGAAAAAAAAGGTAATGGACCACCATCAATGGACCAATCATCATCATCATACACAGTAGATAGTAATGCTATAACAATAATGATGATGATTTTGAGGAGGAATAAAATGTACAGATATTTTTACAGTGGCAGATGAGCCTCGTCTTGGGTTCCACATACATATAATATCCACACATATTACCCGCATTATCATTATCTCCCATTATGAAGAACATTATGGTTGGTTTTGGGGGTGAGTGAGCAACAGATGAAGGGAAAGGCAGGGAGCAAATAGGAGCAGACTGGAGCAGACTGGGTATATGTAAAAGCCTCATAACTGCCAAGAAAATCCGCTTTCCGCTAATTGATTCCGAATTAATGGACACACAATATCATCATTTCCGCCCGCTTTCCCTCCCTCTCTCCCTCCCTCCCGCCTTCTTTTACATACATACATACACACGTACATTGTTATCATTAGCATTACCATGATTTTAGACTCATTCGCTTGTATTATTAGCGTCTAGTCTATTTAAATAGATAGCTGTGTTTGTGTATTTTCGTATATTTTCGTAATTCCATCTTTGTTTCAGCGTTTGCCCAGACAGAATGAAAATTGGAAAATTCTCATCAGCCATTTTAATTACAAGGGACTTAATTCTCAAAGTTATGCATAATCTAAAGAATTATAATAATATAAGAACAAAATGAACGTAGACATTTAATAGTCTCCGCACTGTCTACGTGTATTAGATACCATTTACTAGTTTCGATATACATACTATGCAAAGCTCATCCGAATTACGTATCCCCGGAAATTCCATTAAAATGTGTCCCCGTCTTAATGAGAAAACCCCCGGAATTGACGACTTGGTGACATGATTCTGCCGACCTCAAATTATTATAAGTAACTCATTTCATTAACCTTTTCCCTTGGCCAACTTTTACATTAGTCAAAAATTGGGAAAATGATAATTAAATAGAATCTTCTATGTATCTCCCCTTAGGTAAAACGCTTTTCAAAAAATCGCATTGAACTATGACACGATTTTGGTGGAAAATCTTCAAACCAATTTTGATCAACTTTATTAAATGAGATTTTGATGAATTTTCATGAAAATTTGGTAAAATTTGACAAGATTGACAATTTTTGATCACATTTTCGTGATACTTTGTTAAACTTTTATCAAAACTTGATCAAAATTGATAAGATTTTTTCCCAGGGGTTTGCAATCACTCCCAATGATTTTTCTTGAATTATAAATTTCTTCATTTAAACGGGTAATTATTTTTGTCTTTGACTTTATATACACGGAAGTGTTATAGGGGGCAAACCTTTCCAGTTAACATTTCGACTTTTTTTGGAAAATATCCGGAAAAAACTAAAGTATATTATTGTAGAGAGATATTACTTTGTACTTATAAATACACATGGACTAAAGGACTAAAGATGAACTACAAGGAAACAAATGGAGACATGATATGAAGAGTAATATTTTTCCTTTTATTATATACAAAGACTTAACCATGTTTATACGCAACCTGAGACAGAACACACGAAACAAGCAAACAAACAATAAAACCGGGGAGAAATGGAGAGAAAGAAGAACTGAGAATCTGAGGACATTACCCGGATTTTGTACAATAATACAGAAAAAAAGTCCAATAAATATCATTGTGATATGGGCAATGATATAATATACCTACGTAGGAGACATAATGGCGTATATATTGGAGCAACTTTTCAACTCCTTGTATTTTATATAGTTACTGCATTTCCCAGTTTTGATACACTATAAACTATAATATTATGTATTGTGTGTATATTGTGCCCATTTCAACTTTGGGCCAAGTGTACGTACGTAATAAAGAGAGGCAATAAATCAGACAGAGAGAAAGAAATAAAATAAAATAAGGGAAAGGAGTGCGCTCATATTTTGAAACAAATTTATTTAATGGCTCTACAGATGTAAATATGTACATATTATCTCGACTAAATACTTTGTTTTCATTCCATGAAGTAGACTTGCCACATTCTATCTACTCTCATATAACACAGAGCAAAATATTATGAAGGAAGAGACAAAGGACAAAGGAAAAACTTGTTCCACATTACTATCATTGTTATTATTAGTTGACTATCACATATCACATAACGTGTTCCACACACACATAAACACATCTATCTATCTATCTAAAGTACATATAAATAAATGGGGAGAATTGCATTGATATTGCTCATAATATTATTATGTACATGTACTCATATAATATAATGCAACAAGACATTCATGACCGTCCTTTGTACTCTCTCCCTACACATACAAAAGTATAAAAGACAGCGAGACTCATACATATATACAAGTGAATTACCAGCTTATTGGCAAAGGGGCGATGTGCGTGTATCTTTCTCTCTCTCTCTCTGCCAACATATGTGCCAGATTGTCCCTCAACCAACAAAATCCATACACACACACACATACGATTCATGTTTTTTCTTTCATTTCATGTACCCGCACGCAGCCTCACTTATTTTATACACACACACATATGTATAAAAAATACCATTTCAATCACAACTTGATCAAGCAAAATGAGTCAACTACATGATACATAATAATCAAGAAAAAGTTTGGCAAAAAACACCGAGAATTCTTGCACCTTGACAAAGAAAAAATTCGCTGGAAACTAAAAGACAATCATCAAGTGTGTCCCACTTCCGTCAGCCTCTGCATGGAGTTGACATGAGTTGACCATTAAAGTAGGACAAGATCCGATCCGATCCAATCCAATCCAATGAATATACATATGCATACAGAGAAACAATGACTGATTTAATGTACTCAGTATACAAAAACGGTAGAAAGAGAGAAGAGAGACTTTGAATTGTGAGGGAATGGATGAATCGTCATTAGTTAGGATTTTATAGATGGATGAAATGAATACATACATTTGTAAGTACATACATGTGTTTTGTGTGTTTGGATTTGGAAGCTGGGACAAGTGGATTTGGATTTAGCTACAATCTATGTATGTATATGTATATGTATATGTAAGGGCCTGGACTTGAGGGTGATTCTGCTACTTCTGCTGCTCCTTTGTCCACAAACTCAAGGGTTCATCCATATGGAACTCGGGCAGAATTTTCCTACATGCAATGAACATGCAGGCACGAATCAATGAACTCTGTTTACTCTCCTCTACACACAATTTTTCTGTTTCAAATCGCGGAGACAGGGAGAGAGAGAAAGGAAAAAATAGAGACAGAGAAAGAGAGGGGAGAGAGTAAAAGTAAAAGGGAGGGATGAAATCCCCGTGAGTGTACAGATTACGTAAGGGAGGAGGGGAAATGAGATTTTATACTTGTGTATTGGTGTATTGTGTATACACAATATTATACTTATTCTACATTCTATACGCTGCTTATGTTATTATCGCCCTGTTATTATGTCTCCACGTCAAATTAATCTTCATTCATGAGTCTTCATTGCTTTGCAATTGCAGCAGCAGCAGCCGTAGCAGCACCACCACTCAATTGTATCCAAAATGTCATTGTACATTTTGTGTACTTATTGTGTATTGTCACTGATCGCCTTTCCCCGTCCCTCCCCATTTAAATGCCAATTTCCTTCATACATTCATACAGACATACATACAGAATACAAATCATTGTCATCTGATTCGATTCAAACTCAAATGCATATATAAATACATATTCGTCTCACAAATCACCATCCGCGTGATCATCATAATCATAACGGCAATAAAATGACAACAACCATCGGCTAATTATTGACGAGCCTTTTTAAAGATGCATAAATATTCTGTGTAATATTAATATAAAAATTCCGAACTAGTCAATCCCATCCGATGCAATGCAATGCAATCAATGGGAAAATACATAATGAAGAGTGACTCTTACGCTTTGGCTGATGAATGGTCGACTTGAAGTTGATGTTGGTCTATACATGTATGTGCAGTGGAATGTCGTTGATATATTTACAAAGGCCAGCAAATTGCAGGATAAGAACTTTCTCATGCTTCACTATGTACATATATTCATTTCCCTCTTGTCCTTGTCATTCTCTCTGTATCATTCTGTCTGTCTTTTCCCCTGCATTATGATTAGACAATTTTGTTTGCAGTGGAAAATTGCTCTTGGATTTGTCACATATCTACACATGATGAAATGGAGGGCCTTTTGGGTAAATACAAACTACATATTACACATGCTACTAGTAATAATAAGAGTATCACTACCATGGTATAAAAGATATACATAAATATATGCTCGAGACATAGGAAATGTGTATGTGTGTGTGTATGTATGTATGTAGAAAATTATGAGCCGTCATGTCAGCCAGACGACGAGCATATATATAGTCGATAATAATAATAACATGTAGGATATTACATACGTGGATTTTGATGCTGCCGATTACATTACATTACACTAAACTTGCATACAACACCCTGCCATTGAGCTTTCTCCTCTGTCTCTCCAGTGTCTGTCCAGTGTCCACAAGAAGAAGAAGACGAAGAAACGGCTGGACAATGGACAATCCATGAAATCACAAGCGTCAACTAAATTCCTCCATATACTGTATTATCTGTATTATACATACATACATACACTATGAATACACACACAGATATTGATACTTATTGATACGAATCCCCGCTTGTGTATGTATGCACAATGTACAAGGAAAGCTTGAAAGCTACACAAAATAAACACAAATACTTATACAGAATACACACATATGGACGTAAAACGGATACAGTGTACATTATACATACATGCATGCATATTCGGTAGATTGGGAGCTCCGACCCTCTGGAGACAACTCTGCTTCTGCTGGAGAAGAAGACGACAAAAATTCGTGATATCAGATATATATCAGTGTCCACCAAATATGTATCATATGCTTAAGAACCAGGACAAATGACGGAATTTGTCCAAGAAAAGACATCAAAGTAACTTCAAGATAGACACACACACACAAGTACCAGGAAATACATAGTTAGCATTGTATTTTAAAATAGAATATTTACTCTAGTTGGATTATGCACAAAGTTAAATCTATTATACATTATAATTTATCATCATACATATAAAACAGCGGGCTGATTCTTCTGCACAGTTTCTATGGAGAATTCAAAGGTAAGAACTGTTCCCGAATCTCTGGAACTCGACGCATATCCATTGTACATTGTACATACATACACACGATATGCAGAGGTATGTACAATTACTTACTACTTACACAGACAAAAATGCCTGTTCTACTCGTCGCATGTTTGTATGCATGTATTACATTGTACATACATAGGCATAATAATTTTGTCCCGGGAGTCTCCTCTCAATTCTCCATAATAATATTCATAATATGTACTCACAACGGACTTTGTGTCATCATAATAGACCGGCTAAATTGCACATTCTAACTGCATACATATACATACATACACACACTCTCTCTCCCTCTCTCTCTCTCTTGTATTGTAACTACTTATGTATATGACTGCAGAACCATTATGGAAAATATTATGTTTATCAAAGCAGTAAATAAAAGCGAGAAAAAGACAGACTCGTACATACATATTTGTATTTGCATGGTATGTCCAAAGTTAGTGGTGCAAGAAGAGGAACAAACGGAGGACGGAGAGTGTAAGAGTGAGAAAAGGAAAAGCGGAGCATCTTTTCATGTGCATGAAATTCGGCGGCTTTGTTCTCGCTAAAAAAGTGGAAAGGTTGAATGGGCCGAGAGAGAAAGAAAGAAAGACAGAGAAAGGAGAGAAATAGATAAAAGAGTGCAATATGTATACATACACACAAACATGAATACATAAAATATGGGTGCAAAACTTAACATACAAAAGTATTGTATGTATTTAGTATATACATACAGAGAGAGAGAGAGAGAGAGAGAGGCAGGGAAAGAGCAGGAGCAGGAGCAGGAGCGGAGAATGAAGCAAGTGGGCAAATAAATAAGCAACAGGGAGCGAACGAGTCAGTGTCTCGTCCAACTAAATACATAAATACAGTATGTATGTACTGTCACAACCAGTTGTATACATATACATAGAAACGGAGTATGTATGTATGTATGTATGTATGTATGTATGTAGGGAGAGAGAGGGCCGGTAAAAAAGAAAAAGAGAGAGTGCTTATCGTTGAATAATTTTATGAAGCGACTGTCAGCCACAATCAATGAATTCTGACTCTATATCTCTTTCTCTCTCTCTCGTTTTTTGACTTGAAACGGGGCAATAAGTTGATGTTCATAACACACCATATATACACTACACAAACGTTGTATGTACTTTTTCCGCGTTTTAAAGCACTGGCTTCAGCTTATATACTTGTGGCCATGCATATGTAATATGTATGTGATGTTTTGTCATGTATTTTCCATAAAGCTCAGCTCCTTTTCTTCCTGTTTTGTTGTGACGTGTTGTGTCTGTATTGCACTGTATTTTCTACATATTTTACATGCGTCTACATACACATACATACATATGAAACGGTTAGAGTCTGAGCCTATTATCACCTTTCCCTTTCATACTGTGAGCATCGTCCTGAATAGATCAAAGAAAAAGAAAAAAAGAGGAGAGAAGGGAGCCAACAAACAAAAACTATAAGAGGGAATTATACACAAACAATACAATAATGTCATTTCAAGTGTCAAAACATTGCCCTCGTCATCATCATCATCATCATCATCATCATCAATGCCCCCTTTTTTCTCTCCTCTCTCTCTCTCTCTCTTTCTGTCTTT
>JAQIVE010002818.1:0-18612 GCA_034698285.1 Sminthurinus bimaculatus | reverse complement strand
GTGGAACACACTACCTGGAAAATAAATCTTGACGACGACACCGTTAATAGCAAAACAGAGGGGAAAGAGTAAAGTGACCGTGGTGCGCACTAAATAACTCCACTTAAACACTCAATAAATCCATTTTCTTCCTGTCCTTCCTTGTGTCACACAACTTTTTCTCACTTTTCCTTCAACCAATTCGTTCTCTCTCTCCAATACACATGCATGAACACAAACATACAGAAATCAGCAGCAAACACTGAACGTGAGAGACAAACCAGGAAGTTGGTTTTGTTTTGTACTCAAAACTAAATTTGCCAATTTTATTTAATTTCAGCGGTACGAAATTCCGGATGAACAAACACGATGAAAATTTTCAGGAACAAAGCTGTTTTTTTCCAAGGCGGAACACTCACTATGTATTTGAAATTATGTATTTAAATTCGCCTTGATATTAAACGATGTCACTTTAATTTTTTACAGAAATCATAAGCCAGAATGTTTAATTATACAACTTTGGATTCTGACTCATTTTCTTTCAAGTTTTTCTCCATAAAGATTAGTAATGTCAAATTTTTTTGACCTGTCCATTGACAAAATATTGTAATGGGTTGTCAGACAATCATAAAGTTACGCAAATTAATATTGCATCGAAATTGGGGAAATTTTGAAATACACTTTATTACATTAGCTTTACCGCATTGTCCCCAGTGTTCAAAATACACGGCCTATGGACAATGGACATTCTGCATATACACACATAGGTTATCACTACAGTCTATCAATATTCGATTAATTATGTATATGGAACTGGAACTGTTTCGTCTCAATTTGATATTACGACAACGTCAAAGAGCACTTGTGAGTGGATTATAATGTAATGTATTGTATTGTGTATTATTTTTGTCCACTTTAATAACTTTGCGTACCTCCTTCTCTCCCTTCCTCTGTCTCCGTTTTGTTCAACTCTTCAATTATATTACAAATATATGTATATACACTACACAGTGTGCTTTTGTATTTGGAACGTGTGCCTGTATCCTGTACCCTGTACGACTACAGGGAATTGGAGTCAAAGTTCCAAATTGAAATTGGACTGTATAACAATATATTATCCGCACTGGACATTGGACAAGGACGTGGGGCAACATGGACAACCGGGATGTCTCTCGAAACTCCTTCAGTCTGCCTAGGACAAGACGGCAACTAAATAGTGACTAAAGCTTGCCTTCCTCACCAAGTGTAGCCAAGCCGAGTCCAATACAATCCAATCCAATCCTATCCAGTCCAGTCAAGTCAAGTCCACAATCCATCCATCCATCTATTATCCATACGAATGTGAATGTACTGTACACTGTGCACTGTACATTCGGCTTGTAATGCAAATATTCTCAATCCCAATGTACACAATAATACTTATTCGACCCGTGATGTAAGTGAACTGGACTGAGCCGAGCTTAACTGAGTCGAGTGTAGAGTGTAGTGCAACTATTTAGAAGTGGTTGTAGTTGTGACTCTAGTTATATTTGTATTTGTACGTATTACAAAACTCGTGTATCCAACTGTCTGCTGCCGTTACACAGTGCTAAGCACAATGGACAATGTGCTTTTTATGTATTATAATAATATCTATATTGAAGAAATTGTACATATGTATGCATAGGTACATGCACGTAAATAGACAGAATTATGTTAGTAACATGTATGAAACTATAACCGTGCAATGAAGTTCACTATATATAATGTAGATAGGTACATATAGTGCAGTTGTGGAGGAATGAGCAGTCTGGCTGTAGCCATCCATTCATAATGCATTATACACGCTGACTATTTCCTCTTGCTGTGGCTCCTGCTCCACCTTCCATCACATTACACTACACTACCCTACACTGTGCTCCTTTTCTCCTCTGCCAGTAGGTATATGTAATATGTACTTATACATGGTATCGCGATTTCGATTGCTATTTGGCTGAAGGTGCTTCTGCCTCAACTGCCCGCAGCTTTCATTTCATTTCGTCTTACTTTCTCTCACTCTCTTTTTTTCTCTGTATCCTTTCCAATGACTGTACTTTCGTGGCTCTGCTTTAGCTGTGGCTTACTCACATTTACCATGTACATGTACATGAGCATGGGCATGGACATGGACATGGGCGAGAGAAAATCGGCCAGAGCAACTCACGGCCGTCGCGTTATGTTATGAGTATAGCTTGAGAAAAACTGGCGGAGAAGACGACTCAAGAATACCAATATTTGTTCATATTAGTAGAAAAAGTGTAGGGTAATATAATGCAATATTACTATGTCTATGTCTATGTCTATGACTGTATGTCTGAGGGAAGGGGTAGACACGTTCATGTATTAAAAGTATTAACTTTTCCTTTCTATATACATTATACATGCTCTATATCCGTTTTTTTCCGGCTGTATGAAGTACAGGTTGCTATTTCTCCTGTACCTTTGCCTTTGTAGTAGACCCTGCTTTTCATTTTCCCTTTTCCTTTCATTTTTGCCATGTTACTCCTTCGATTCGATTAAAAGGAAGGTGTACCGTGTACCTTCTTATTCTTTTCCTACTACAATATTAGGGCGTATGGTAGTCCAGTATTGTAGAACGAGCCCGTACGGAGATGCACGACTCAAAGACATATGGAACAGCAAAACATGGCAAATAAGAGATGGAACTTTTGATGAACCAAAGAAATAATAATAATAAATGCAGCATGGTGAAAGTGAACCAAGTAAAACTGAAACTAAACAAACCTTAATTTACTGACATTACAGATATCTGGGTTGACTGGTACAAGTTTTCTTTGCTCTCCAAAAGTGAAAAAGGAGTAAAAGAAAGTGAGGAAGCGGGTGTCCGAGTAGGATTATTTCTTGTACATCCTTGTATAGATAAATATGTTTTATGTATATATGTATAGATATACAGTGCGTATTTTCACTAGAGTAGGAGGGAATGTCTGCTAATATTTGTACGATGTACATTGTACATGTAATAGAAATGCATATGTAATATGTATGTGAGCATTTATATATTTACTGTGGATTGTACCATACATGTCTCCACTGTATGTGTTTATGTACAAGGTACATATATAAAGACCGGGAATAGCTCTGGAACTTGGATTTTCCAATAACCCACGTTGCCATTTCCACTTTCTACGGTCTAGGAGAGTGCAATGCAACTGTAGATAAGCTGGTGCTGTTCTCTAGCCTCATACTATGTAGCACAGTGCAGTGGAAGAAATCAACTGACTTAACTATGTGTTTGTCATATACTCGACTCTACTATGCATAATATGTATGCAAGTACGTATGTATGCATGTATGTATGTATGTATGACCATTCAAATGTACGCATATGCATATTAAATGGGCTACTTTTGGTATTTATTATGCAATTCAGCGAAATACGATTATGATATGACGATTACTTTTCGACCAGTCAGCCAATATTCCAGCGACTATGAATTTGTTTGCACGAGCTCTGTATGTTTAAGATACCATTTTGCAACTATTCTACATATTTCGTATATTTTACAGTCAAATTTGCATATAAGAGCACCCCGTGGAGTTAAAAATCAAAGAGAACAGCAGTTCTTTCCAAAAATAATATTTTCAGTTTATGCATAGTTTTAAACATAAAAAAACAAGTAGAAAATTTTCAACTGTCATGGTAAATTGCATTGGCGCTTGCAATTTTGATTTGGTTTGGTCACTGACAAACTGCATTTTCTTATGTACTGTTAGTGTCAAATGTATGCATAATGCAGGCAAAACTGAAGCTTTTGTTGTAGGATAGAAAAGAACGAAATATTGTCGTACGCTCAGTGCATTTATTTTTTTAAACGCTTATTTTTGAGACGCATGGCATTTTATCGGTAGATTGTGGTATTTTGTTTTATGGTCTTATTTGTCTCATTTAAAAAATTTCAGGGTTGGAGAGCAGGATGCAATAGTCAATTGCTGGCCACTGCTTTCTTATAGAAGTGTGGAACTTTACTGGTGAGACAACAGAGGATGTTTTTTTCCTTAGAAACCGCTTATGTCCCCGGCTGTATTTTTCGCCAAACCCCATTGTCTAGTGCTATGGCACAAAGATTCATAGAATGTACAATTGTACAATCGGACTGAGAAAGTATCATATACACAAATGCATGGCACAAAAATAGAGCCTACACTTCCGCATAGGCAAAAAATGTAGATAGAAGAAAGTGGTGGAGCACAAAACGGATTGGAATGGAATGACGGTGACAGCGGTCTGGACTTTTATTAACCATTTACGACGGCCTTTTTCTCACAATAAACTTTTTCCCAAGTCTATAATCATTATTAACTCGACTGTATACTTGCCCGTAATTATAATTCCTCTCTATCTATCTATCCACATTGTACATTGCGCCTGGATGGTTTTTCCTACTGTGGATTATATTGAATTACATTGCATTACACTTTATTAGGAAGAGTCGTGGTGGTTCTCCTTATTTCCACGTTTCTTTCTATGTATACCGTGGTTGTTTGAATCGTCCGTCGCCGAAACATTTCACAATACTGCTACCGTACAGTTTAAAGAAACGCGGTATTTCGTATTTTCGTTTTCTCGTCTGTTCTCGTCTCCCAAATTCCTTAAAAGTTGGTGGCAATATCCCGGTTCAATTTTAGTCACCAATTACGAACACAGCACAGCAACGATAGTACCAGTAAATATTTAGTAGCAAGCTAGAGTCTTAACTTTAACTTGCATCGTTTTCGCTTTTCTTCCAAAGCAACTTTGTTCATTTGAATACTAATTTAAATTTCCACGGTACAATGTAACTGAAGAATATGTACATTCACCTGCTTCGTTTGTTTTCTGTGCCTTTTCTTTTGCTGGACGTTGCTCGTCTTCAGTTTTGTAATGGATGCCACTTGTCTCCGGCTAAGAAGGAAGGAGGCGGAGAAGACGAGAAAAGATGCACAAGGCATAAACACCATGAATAAATAAGGGGAAACGTTAAAATACAAGTGGAAGCAGGCATAAAGTGTGAGCATTTCTTGAGAAGAAAGTTTTGTACATAACGCAATATAATACAAGATACGATATGTACACGATGCAATGCGATTCAATATACGAATAAAGGAAAGAAAGACGGGGTCAAAGAATAGGAAAAGTTGTCGAGAAAAAATCCATCCTTTAAAGTTGATTCTTCTCCCCTTTTCTTCAGTCCTATCTTTAGCTCTTATTTATTAAATATAAGTTTGAATATCCTCTCCATCCATACACAATACAATACAATGCAATGTACAATATAATACAATACAATATACGATGCAAAGCACTACACTATAGAGTACGGAAAGAAAATGAGAAAATATCCCAAGTTGAAAGGGGGAACTGGAGTTTTGCATTTTTTATGGAGAAAACATGAAGAGTTTGCAAAGCAAAATCCAAGGCACCAAACTATATAGGAAATAAATGAGAGGGGAAGAGTTAAAATGTAGCCAATAAAAAAGAATGTGAATAAAACTAAAATTTCTTCGATCGCCTTTTTTACTTACTATATGTATACTGTATACTATCCCTGCCCGTTGTGTTCACACACACAAGGTAACAAGAAGCAAGACTGGAATAAGTTTTAGCTCAAGACGACTTAGCTAAAGTAGGTTCAATGTGAACGTGAAAATCTGTTTATCGCTTTTTTCAACTCACGAGGAAAGGTTGCTGCTCCTTCGCAAAGCCGCTATCCTGGATCCTGGTGCATGTGACTAGCATGACACTTTTTTGTTCGTGGACAACCACGCATCAACTTTTATTGCATGTATGTACTGCTAGGTACGAACCACGAACGCTGAAAGCTGTAGACACGTTACATTTGTCCCTACAAAAATATATCTACAATCTACACCAATTTCCAATAAACCTTCCATTGTATCTTCTGTCATCAACTGAATTTTCAATGGAATTTCAATCCTAATTCACAAAAAATGTTAAAAACCATTAAACTTTGCTGTAAATGATTTTTAATGTAGCACCTGCCAACAGCGGACTGACCATAAGTGTAAAAATTTAGGTAAGCCTTTCCTTTTAAAAAATTATACCATTGTAAATGCATGAAGTGCTTCGAAAACACGAATTCCTTGGCATTGTCTTTTACATGTACAACAGTGAGTCAATGCGGTAAAAAATGAGGAAACTCTACTTTGTTCTTACCCACCTACTTGAACGACACGAAATAGAATGGCCTAGAGAACTTTTTCGTATTGAGAATATGAGAATAAGATAAATTTCCATGTGGATGGATGGACTGTGCATCAAGCACATAATATATAATCTTTCTATAATATTATACAGTACTATACATACGTATATATATATGTGCAATACTTAATATTGCTGGACAAAAGTACTTACCTCTTGTAAAATGTAAAGCACATACATTAATGCTTCCTTGTGCCAGTGGAAAATGTTGGATAATAACAAGTAAAAAAGGAAGAAGAATGGAGAGAAAGTAAAAGTAGAGACGAGGACGAGAACAGGTTCTCGTTTTTGAGCTGGAACTACATACATAGCACATGTACGGCCAAGTCAAAGTGGAGTTTGTGTGTGTATGTGTGTGTGTGTGTGAAAACCTTCCGACTTTCCCCCTTTCTCCCCTGCTCCTCGAGCTGACAGGAAAGCACAGCAATTTATCTTGAATTTTTATAGTGTGACGACTTTGAAAAGATATTATAAATTCGTTTTAGACACGTGAGTCTCGAGTCCCAAGAAAACCAAGAGGGAGAAGAAAAAGAGAAAGAAGTGGAAGAAAACTGGCTCCACTTTACTCTTTGCTCCAGTTTTCCATGCAGTGAAAGTATCAAGTTTTCAACTCTCGACACAAAGTGCTAGCCAAAGCAAGAGAACAGGGAAAGGAAAAAGAAAGAGTGAGCGTACGTGCAATGTGGATGAGGAGGTAAGTGAATATGTGTAGATTAATGTGTGCAATGTAGATATGTATGAATGAATGTACACATGTACATATGTATGTTTGAGTGGGTTCTCGTAAATATATACATATATATGTAGGATACAATAAGAGCACCTTTGTCAACGCCCGCCTGTCCGCTTGGCCTCTGTAAAATTTTGTTCTTCTTTCTATCCACGTATGTATGTATGTGCATATGCTCACCTATTTTCGTCTCTCCTTTTGCTATAGTCTGTCTATCTTTTCATGTAAAAAGCCATGAATCTTCTACTTTTGGCTTCATTTCCTGTAGCCTGCCTCATATTAAAGCTCTCTACTATTTTATTTGTGTCTAATGATACTTTGTGAGTCATGTAGGGGAGAAGAAGCTCCGAGCTGTGTTGTAACTATATTTTTTTATCAAACAACAATCAGCTCAAAAACAGAAAGGTGACGAGTAGACCAACCACCATGATAGTTTGTACATTTTCTCAATGTATGTAGAATGTTATTTGATTTTAAAAGCTGTGTAAATTCTGATTTTAAATGAAGTTTTAAATTGTATATAGTTTATTTTATCATTTTACTTGAGAAATAAAATCATTTTATGATAGTATATATTTTATTTTATATATCCTAGTATGGAAGTCTTCAAAAGAAATGTAATCAAAGAATTAATGTGAGCATTAGATGAAGGTAGATTTTTAATTCTACTTTAATGTGTTCCCTGCGGTTGATAATAATAAAAAGAGCATAAAATGAATGAAAATGAAGCTAATCTAACGGGTGCTCATTAGATTTTCCTTTTTACAAAATTAGCTGTATTGTTGAACATTAGACATTTAATTTAATTTGTCGGAAGTAGTATCGTAATTTATCATCCATCTTTCCATCACACACTGAAAACTAATTTCAAAATCTGAAACATGCAGTTTTAAATCATAAATGAACTTACAATGAGATATTATGCACATTGCAAAGTACCGCCCAAGGTGATTGTCTTTCGCTTTTGAGCTTAAACTCTCAAATCCTTGTCATGCTATCTGTCTGCTTTGAATTAATGCCCAAAATAAAATGTTGACGAACCCCTGATACACCGCTTTGATTAATGGTTGAACATTGAGCAGCTCAAAGTATGTCGTACATTGTACATACTGTTGTTCCAAAAATATGATTACCCTTAAATATTAAAATTCTCACAGTCGTTGGCTTTGAGTTTAATTTCGAGTTGAAGGTATTTTTTTGTAAATGAGAAAAAGAGAAAAAGAAAAAATAAAGCCTGTTTTCCCCAAACCCATTTTTAATTTTAAGTTGGGAAATATTATTTGGCATGTTTTTCCTTGAACCAAAATAAACTCAAAATAGGAGAGTCTACCTACCTTTGTAGTTACAACACCGTCACAAATGAAAAACGTGTTTCGTTCAAGGATTTTTTAAGATTTCATCAGCTCTCATATTTTACTTGCCGCCATAATTTTGAAATATCTGTAATGGACATTTTCGTCTCCATGCTGAAAGATAAAAGCCAAAGACGCTTGTACTTGCATACCGTACACAAATGTGTATTATGTTTATGTGTGTAGTCTATACAGTATACACAAATTGCATGACTTTGGAGAAATACTTTTTCTTGCCCTTTATTTCCCCTGTTTCTCCATGGGGTGAATATGAGTGAGTGGAATTTGGAAAAGTAGAATGAAATGGCGAGCGGAGTGGATCGAACAGTGAGGAGTCCGACTGTGTCCGTCCAAATACATAAATCTATGTATGCATGCATGCTGAATACTTATACATGCATGGAAAATGTGGGAAAATGGGCTCATTGCTTCACAAAACCGACAATGAGAAAAAAGTTTCTATAGTCAGTAACAACTGTTTCTCCTTCGTCGTCGTCGTCGTCCAAATCCACAAATAAATCCAATGCAAGTATTATGATACGTTTACTTTTAAAGCATACATATATTTATCATGTATGCTTGTAATATGTATGCATACATATATTATATGACCATGGACAGGGGCTTCTCGTGAATTAGAATATTTTCCATCCGGATAGATGACATGTCGAGTGAGTTATGAACGGGTCATGTCAAACGCAGGAAATCGCAATTTCCCATCTTTCCCACATTGCACTGCGACATCAGCTCCTGAGCTTTTGCATTGCTCCTCTCTTTTTGGTTTTGGTCTTGGTCTTGGTTTCGGTCTTGGTTCCAATGTGTGGAGGCTCGAGGCACAAACCTTGTGACTCCCACCAAAAGAGACCGAATTAAAGCGAAAATTTCCATGTGAAACACAATATTATATTATACTTGAAATTGAGCCTATTTCCATAGCTAAACACTGTATCTATAAATGCAAATTATACATTCTACACGAAATACTAAGACAGATAGAAATCCATTCGATAGATACATAGATGCATTGGCATTGGCGGCACTTTGACATTCAACAATAAAGGAGCAGGGGATATCATCGTCATATAAAAAGGATTATTTCCTATCGTCATATGCATTTATACAGCTTATCTAGTGAATAAATATAGTACGATGGGAACAAAACTTCTATCAAATTATACCCATATGTATGTACGTATATATACATATATTTTTGACCTTTCGTTTCAATCGGGGTTTACAGAGTTCTACCCAAAATTCTCATCCATCTTTACCTTTAGCCTTAGCTCTAGCCATACATACGTGCATACCAGTATGTAGCTATGCAAACAATACTGGTATTTTGAACTGAGCAGGATCCCTGATGCTAAAATGCAAAAGTTGCTCAGATTTTACACTGGTGTATGTACAATGTACATTGTATACGCATAATATATTATTATTGTATTGATGTTTGCATTTGTATCGTGTACGAGGCTTTGTTCTTTGATGCGGAAGTCAGAGGCTAAATCCGTGTGAAAATAACTGTACAAATGAGGATTAATTACAACAAGAAAAACAAAAACAAGAGCAGCCAAGAGTTCATCATCATGCAAATGAGAGGAGATTAAGGATGCCGACCGTGTTTGATATTTCGTATTTGATATTTGATTGAGCGGATGAAAAGGAACACAGCAAACATTGACTTTTCCATAATGTTCCTTTGATTTGATAGAAATCCTAGGCTCTCCAACACTTTGTAAAATTCCCACTGTGTGGCATTTCAAATTCAAAATAATGATGGATATATGGCAGGATACAGAATAAGTATAGGTTATAGGTATACATTATACATTGTAAATATCTATGGAACTATAATATCAGGCCAGTGGAATGATTTGAAGACCAATAAAGTGAATGCAGCCGAGCTAAGCCACAGAAGGGAGAGAAGGAGAGATAAAGAAAGAAAGTAACGAAAAGAATAATAAAGGCAGGATGGAGAGCCTCAACTCTGAGAGCTAATGGGACAATGAATTTTGCCTGGTGCAAAAATACAAAGTTAAATTCATCGAGAAACTCAACTCTGCCCTATATTATATGTATACTCCTTTCTATCTTACTTTTCTTTGGGCTCGGCATCATGGTACAACCAGGCACAAGCGAACCAAAGCCAGAGCATGTAGCATGTATAAAATAAAGTCCAAAGGAAACCAAAGAACCCAAGAACCAACCAACTGGTCTAACTAATAAGCAATTACTTTGTACATACATTATACATGTGGGCACGGTAGTTGCTGTATGTATGCATGTATGTATGTGTATAGTGTGGAAGACACGGCAAGTCAAAATTCACCTAAACATTTGTACAGTATAATACAATGCAATGTATGCATATTTCACATGGAACTACGCGAGGGAAAAGTACATACAACATACAGTTACTTTTGAACATATTCTCGTGCATGATATGGCTCGAGTTCCTGTCCTCTACTCTTGCCGTTTACATTACAGACTTGTGTATGTATGTGGTATAGTAACCATGAAAGTGTGTGTGTACGTATATTAGTATGAGTATGAGTATTCCATGATACAATAATATTGAATGTACAGAGACGTTTCCCCTTTCTTTTTCCTTTTTATTAGTTTCCCTCGTGCAAAAGGCTACGGGCAGAATTCAACTTGAGCTTTCCACGACTACAAATAGCTTTGCCATTTCCACACTCTTGGTCTTTTTCTTGCTTTTCTTTAACAGCAGCTATCTTCACTTCACCATTCCAATACGTCAGGCATATACGTAGAATACACACACACACACATATCATGGCTTGGTTGGATTCCTTGTTTAAACGTGAATGGTATATGGTTGAACTTTTGAACGGAGGCGATGGAGAAACGAGGAAACGTT
The DNA here is from genome assembly GCA_034698285.1 of Sminthurinus bimaculatus. NCBI lineage: Eukaryota > Metazoa > Arthropoda > Collembola > Symphypleona > Katiannidae > Sminthurinus > Sminthurinus bimaculatus. The sequence continues at coordinate 7,426 of JAQIVE010002818.1, read as the reverse complement.
TAATACATGATGACATGACAGGAAAAAAACACATGTGGTCATGCATTGCCAATGTACAACGCCAAGCGATAAGCTTGACTTTCAGCACTTGCCCGTATACATACATACATATACATAAAAGGATAACTTTACGTAGCGAGAAAATATTGTGTAGGTACATATGTTTGCACAGAAGAACGTTGTGGATACAGGAGAGAGAGAGAGGAAACGGAAAATTGTGGAGGGCAGAAGGTCTTTGCTACTGGCTAAATGAATATAAAATCCGTCAAAGTTTACACAAAGGCTTCTTCTTAGTACATATCCATATTGAATCTTCAGTTCATGGTATACATGTATAATGTGTATAGACAACTCGGATTTTGAAACCAACTATGCTCCAAACTCCCAATCTGACAAACACGTGAACTTGGCTGAACGTTGCACCATTGAATGGTAGATATACCTGGAGTGAGTGAGTGAGTGAGTGAGAGGTGTCAAAAAATGATTAAAATCAATTTAATTGCCACAGTATCGCTTTTAATTTTTTTCTAAGTAAAGTAAATATTTCTTGTGAAAATTAACTAAAATTTTTCTTCCAGATTTTCCTAAATGAACTTTTAATTTAAAAGTTTTATTGATTCAGCACAAAATAAGAGTCGTCTACTAATTTAATCGGGCAACAAAATGTAAATTTCTGGCCCATATTTTACGTATTGTGCATACATTTTACTCCTTTTATTCCAACATGTTGTGCAGCAATTAAGTAGACATACTAGTTGTGCTAATATAGGCGGAAAGCTGGTAAAAAATTCATGAAGGATTCGGCAGACCGTATACATAATTGGCGTTTATGCTCCATATACATTCTTGTGAGTAAGGCCCCTTTGGCGCTTTTGTTTTTGCTCCAGTTCTGTCACGGGCTTTAGATATATATTATTTCAATCCAATCAATTATCGACTGATTGCCGAAAAACCTCGTGAGTTGTCAGGCTTTTGCATCGTCATCGATATGCATTAGGAATTCAAAATGTCAGTGCATTTATTTGTGAGCTCTATTTATGTACCCCATTCCCGATCCTGTGTCACAGTTCTTTAATTACAAAACGAGTCGAGAGGTACATACAAGTACATAGTACATGCATGAAGTCATGAATTCATTTAATAAAGAAAGCATTGACCTCTGACAGCCGCCATGGTTTCAATTCTACGTACAATATACAATACACACCGTTTTCTTGCTTGTCTGCCTGCAGTTAAAGGAAAACATAAAGAAAGTATTGAACAAAGGGTCGTACTAAAAAAAACGAGATTGAGTATGACACTGACACTGATGTCACGGACGGGGAAATTTTGGAAAAAAATTACTGTCCAAGTGCTGACGACCTGCATTTGACTTGAGTCAAAATGAGGAAGGAAAAAATGTATAGTTATCTGCATACATATACATGTATTCATTATGCATTGGCCGAGATCCTTTGGAAGCTTAACATTGTTCGGGATCCATCTTTTACTATACTATATACAGCGGATGTAAATATATGTAAAAGTAAAAGAAAGCGTAAAGGTAAAAGCCAAGGAATGCCGGCTAGTCAACATCGTCGTATCATATCCAACTGCAGGGGAGCTGAACTGACTCACATTTAGTCCGCCATTCAGAGAGTAACTACCTATATACATACATACATACATGAATGCATATGTATATGTACTTACCTACAGGACCACACATTCATTTCCACTCAGACAGAAAAAGCGAATATCGATTTATACGGGCCAAGAATAAGTTGGACGTTCTTTATATAAATCGAATATCGGCATTCCGCCACGTACAAGCAAAATAGGTAACTACAATGGGGAATATTGAGTGGAGATAGTCAAATGCCAAGTGTTTCTATGTATAGTGCAAGAGTGTAGAGTGTAGAAGGTCTAGAGTCTAGATATAGAAAACGAATTGAATCTACGGTTAAAATCGGTTCTCCATATATTTATATCTACTTACACTGGAAGACAACAACATTGGCTGCTTGGCTAGTTGGTTGGTTGGCTGGCTGGCTGGCTGGCTTACTGACGGACTGCTGACTGATTGTGAAAGAAAGAAAGTTTTTCTCTACACATTCGCCCTCATAGGCAAAGCTAGAGCCAGTGCCAAAGCCAAGTCGAAGCTAAGAGGTCTAGCTAATGGTCGTTGTACAAAGCACGGTGTATCTATATACGGTACGAATTCGAATTCTAGTAAGAGCACACCTTTGCCACACGTCAACTTCAACCATGCTTCAACCATGCACACGTACTCACTACATACACACAGAGTTCCACAACATTGTTCCCTTTATGTAGCTTTGGCTTTAGTCGTTGACGGTGTGTCTGCATGTGCCGTTCTGCCATACATTAAATTTACTTTGAGTATACAAATGGAACATGGCGTAAGTAAAGTATCAACATTCCTATACTCAGCAATATGAGAACTATCGAAGAGAATGTCGAATGCAAAAACCCAGGCTTAAGATACGACTTTTTGGAGCTTAATCACGTCCACGGATATGTGAATTTATATTATATCGGTTTGTGTTAATTTTTTTTAAATTGGCACATTATTCAGAAGGCAGCAGGAAATCAAAAACACAGCGCACATTTCGAACACCAGTCTCGAGTGCATGACCAACAAATTTTTTCAACGTATGAACAAATCAAGCTTTTTCGGTAAAATTTATGCATTTTGTTGATAAAATGATAAATTTACATAAGTAAGTATGTCTGCCAATTTGAATCCACATTGACGGGAAAATGGGCATGTGAATGTGTTCGACAACTGACAAAACGGTGGTTTTCTCAGGCATGTAGGACGTTGCCGTCGTTATCATTGTAATATGGTATAGGAAAGGCTGGAATTGGGTAAAATTGCTGTGTATACCTCGTTTGCACAATTGTTGTTTGTGTATCAATTTTATATTTGATTGAAAAGCATACACATGTTTACATTTTAAATGGACAAGCTTGAGAAAAATGTAAACCAAATCAAGAAACCCATACTTACAATGGAAATTTATCTTTTGTATGCATGTTTGTATGGACGTGGGCACAGTCAACATTATTCTTATTCTATTTTTATTTTCATTTCCAAATAAACGAATTTATGTTGGCTAAGTCTTGAAAGCATAAAAATAGTACCTGGCTTCAGTTTTCCATGCAATGCACAATGTACAGGAATATTTTATATATCGGCTTTGCCTTTGATTTTTCCAACGGTATTGGTTTTGGCTTTAATTTAGTTGCATTCGTGTTTTTGGCTTTAATTTAGTTGCATTCGTGTTTTTGGCTTGCATAATAATATACTTCAAGTCTTCTGCATTATGTTATGCACTTTTTTATTTGCTCAGTTCGTCCCATCGACAGATCACGTTCTTTGGCATTAATTGAGTTGGTCCTGTTTGTGTTGTGTGTGCACAACTTTTCAAGTTCCAGAAGAGTGACTTTTACTGCATTTGCCCAAAGTTTAAGCAGTCTACGACTGTACATATGCATTGTATAATGTAAATGTATAAATAATGACTTTTCCTCCTTGACAAATATTGACATAGTCTGTGTATAGTTATGCATGCTCGCCTCTTCTCTCGTTTGGTTGAGCATTCCAAGTGCACGCACCTTGGACAAAATGCACACATACGGTCTGTTCTTTTTTTACACAGGACAAGTCGAAAGAAAACGAAGCAGATGTTAAACGATCCCTCACGTTTTTTATATGATGTTCTCTCGCTCTTTCTTTTCACTGCAATTTTACAAATTTTGCCAATTTTACCGTGGAATTCGAACAATTTGAAAGGCATTACGAATTTTGCAGGCCTATGCACATCATTAGCATAAGCATGCTGCTATCCCTCTCGTTTGTGTTCACCTCTTTAAAACCAATAAACCTCGTTTGGCATCGTTTTGCCTATTTTATTTAACTTTGGTTCTAAATATTTTTTATCACACCATTTTCTTCAGACTCAACTTCTTGAACAACTAGTCATGAATTCCCATTTTTATTAACTACTGACTGGTTAGACATAAGGCATCAGCGCATATTTAAATCCGAACAGATATAAAATCATGATTATTTTAATGTCACAATCAGCCACGTTTAAAAAATGCTGTTGTTGTTTTTTATCGTCTTTAATTTAGGCGAGAAAGCTAAGCTTAAGATAATATAATAGTATCAACTTGTTGTAAAAAAACTTTCATATTATACTGTTTTACCTGGAGAATGTACAGAAAATAAAAATATTCTAAGCAGTAAACAAAAATGGGCATTCATTAAATATACGCCTTGAACATAAATTTTGTCTTGTCGGGATAAATTTGAGCAACTGAGCGATTTACAGCCTGGGTGAAAGAAGGCCAACGAAATCTGTCGCTGAATGGATCAAAAATCAAACGCCGGACTACTTTTTACCTTTGGAGCTGTACGTAAAATAAAATAACATAGCATTTTGAATGTATGTGTGTGTGTGTGAGTTCCATCGATGCATCATCTGAATAAACTTTGGAGGGGAACGGGAAAAGAGGCGGAATGGAAAATGGAATGAAACGGCAAGGAAAGGAAACAAAACAGGGAAAAGTGAAAAGACACAGCCCAGTCCTCTACTTGGCATAGTTCACAGTTCACAGTCATTCAGTTCATTGAAAGACTTGTTCATGGTTTATTTTCTCAGGAAAGGAAGAAAATAAACTAAGCCATGTAAGTACACACACAGAGAGAGAGATACATGTGCAGTGTACATTTCTACATATTTGATATTTGTATACATTGAGAGCTGTGAACAGAGGCAACACTTATGCGCACAGATTACATATTGACTTGTGTATGTATTGGTTTGGCTGTGCAAAACACTTAAAAAAATATGTACCTATATCTCATGTGTATACGTATTTTCTTGTACTACAAAACATTAAATATATTATTCGTACGATAGGTAGTCGCAAAATATTTTTTGCGTTCAAAACGATAAAGATTTATTTACTTGATATTTATAGGCCGTCCTCTCTCTTCATTCGCTGTACTTTATATGTACTTCATACATATGTCATATTTATACTGAGCATTCTATACGTTACGTTGTTGTTGTTCATCCATATGCATATGTACTGGCCATTCGATTTGAGTTGAAGGCGTGAAAAAAATTAACGGGGAGCGAAAACTACCGACACCGATTTTTTTCCGCTTTCCTTTTTGCCTCTCAATCTACAATCGACCATCGACTTTTTTTCGTGTATAATGTAAATGTACAAGTACAGTCGTAAAAGTTTCCGAGTCCGGGTCTCTGAACTCTATTGAATTATATTATGTGACTATTGACTATTAACTTGTAATGTGAGGAAAGCCTGATGCATATGCCCACAAAAAAGAATGCAAAACATAAATACATACAAATACAAACATATCAGTAATCAGTATTATGTATCAGTATGAAAAAGCTCTTTATAGACGTTTGAAAAAATACATATAAAACTAAAACTAGAAAAACCGACCTGTAAATTCGTCAAGAGAATTATTACCTGTAAAAAAGGCGATGCTGGATGAGTTTGAAGCAAAATATGTAAGTACATGGTAAATTTTTTACTTAGTTTTCGTCCCTCATTACACATAATATTACTACTCTGTTATTGTTATTCTCTTACTTTGTCTGCTCTGTCTCAATATACATATATATTTACCCAAAGCAATACCAATACCAATTGAAAGTTCAACTACATACAACGACTTTGTACATTGTACATAGTATTAAACAAACAAAAAGTTCAGGGCCTCGTGAACACGGAGCTCTTCTCACCCAGTAAAACGTAAAATGAGGATGTTGATGGTGTAACCCGTAATTTCTATCCGCCGCTACATCAACATTAAAAATAAGGGAAAATGTTACGGCGACTTTTGTTTCTTTTCCTCTCGTTTCTTCATTTTCTCTCTGGATTGAAAAAAGCCCCATTCTTTTCCTTTAGCTATGTATATGTATGCATAGGAGAAAATACAAGAAAGGGGCACTTTCTTGAATAAAATGAAATGAATTGGAATGAAAATGAAAACAAGTGTGGGAGTTGGTGAAAGAAATGGCGTAAAGAAAATCTTTACAGTCTACACAAATTCGAATGGGGAAAAATCTTGTACAGGGAAACACGGGTGGACTTTTGTAATACACAGCAGTTGTAGTTGTATTTGTAGTAAGAGTAGTAGTGGTAGTAGTAGTACACGTAGCAGTCGTTGTTGTTTTGTTATACATTCTCGTTGCATTTCCTTGTATTATATTGTGAAAGCCAGAGAATATAATGAAAGCCATAATTCAGATACTCCTAACTAAGCCTTGCTTTTCCAGCCACTCTCGGGCCATATAATGTGACCATTTCCGCTGTCGTTCTCCGACTCTGACTACAACTCTAGCTTCAGCTTCTGCTTCAGCCTCAACTTTTCCTCAGACATCCCACACAAGCACAATTTGTACCTTTACACAGTACACCACTAAGCTTTCAAAAGAACCAGTGTAAGAACAAGTAAAAGAAGAAGAATAAGAATAAGAACAACAACAAGAGCTGAAACGGAGCATGAACAAACTCAACTCAACTCCTTTACAATCGCATATTTTGCCTCCTCGACTCGTCTCTGCTGCTGTTGTGTCTTTCCTTTCTCTCTCTCTCTCTCCCTCCATTTTCGTGTGCTGTTGACCATTTTATGGCTTGCTCATTTGTTCTTGTTTCTGCTTCTTATTTTGTAGATCTCCTCCGGACGGTTATTTGCCTCCTTGAAATGATGCCTCGGGACACAAAACACAATACAATGCAGTAAGATACGAAACAATACATAACTAGTTACAGTAAGAACAAGTTTTCAGTCTGTATACAAATTTGTTTACCATTTTGGTTTGTTCCCATTGTGTGTATATGAGAACAATGCAAAACAATAGGGGGAAAGGGGCTCGAGGCACAACTCATTTGAGGAATTGAATGTTGAAGAAAAATCGAATCAAAATCCTTTTCCCCACAACTCAACTAATAGCTCATTTTGATTATTTCTGCAGAAAATCTTTCTAATATTTATGACTGTCTTTCTATACTTGAGCCTGGAAATTTCCTAGAACCTCTAAGCATAATAATAATAATAACGATTGGTATGCAATGTAATTCAAAATACAATACAATATATTTGACTCGTAATAATTGGATCTTGTGTAAAAGATGAGTGATGGTCCAAACTTCCTGCCATGTGACTGTGTACGTATGTATTTATGCAAAGTATAGCAAATTTTCCATTTACCGCGCCTCTCTTTCAAAGGCAATAAAAAATAACATTTTCCAAGAAATTCTTGTCCCCTTTCTCGCGAATCGCTAATGCTCTGTCTACAAAATTTATAATTTAGGTGCTTTTTCTATTATATATTATACATATATATAAAATGTAGCATAGTTAGGGTAACAATAC
>JAQIVE010002817.1:0-18613 GCA_034698285.1 Sminthurinus bimaculatus | reverse complement strand
ATTTTACGATTGAGAAATATCTGGGAATCTATAATGTTTGAAAACAAATTTAAATACAAAAGATGCGTCCGATTTACTTTTCTTTTGTCTTTCGGCGACAACTGTGATTAAAGCGCATAATTCACATGTACAACACAGCACACAATAAATACAGTGTATTTATATATTTATAAATATAATGTAAGCGGTGTGTATTAAAGTAATGATTACAGTATAATTAGTTATTATCGTTTGCGTGATCTATAGTACAATATACAAAGCTCGGGGAGCAATAACTATTTTATCAATAAACTCTAAGCATTGTAATGCAACGCGTTCCTTATAATTATATCACCACTTGGGATTTGCCAGGTCACTAATAAATCAGCGTTTACGATAACGTTGTACACTGTACCTTCACATAGCAATATTGCTCAATTTCACTACCCACTAACCATCTTGAAAGCAGTATTATTTATGAATAAGGGTAATTTAGTACATTTAGACAATAATGATGTTGCTTAGATACAAGTATTACTATAAGTAGTTATACATATTTACCAATGTGCCAATATTCATCTATATGTTAAATTCCGAGAATAGGGCAATTTCTTCTACTAAATCAAATATTACACTAACGATAAGTACTTCTCTGTCTTGATAATAAATTATTCGTAATAAATATTATTGTAAGTAAGTATGATATTACCTTACACTATTTTATACTTTTCCTATAAAGTCACAGAACAAGAGGAAGGAAGAAGTTTGTGTCTAACTTGCGACTGCATGCGTGTTGAGTAGTAGGAGCTGCGTTGCGGCATTCATAATTATAATGTGTGCAAATATGTTGACACATGGACATACCGAAAAACTTGACTGTCCCTACCTACTATAACTGTAGCAGTACAAGTACAACTGCAAATTTGGAGCCTGCTTACTGCTTATGTTCTATCACTGAACTGAAATGCCCATCATTATACAATTTTAACCTATTCTTATTATGCTACCTAACAGTGAACATTCAAAAAACATAATGACGTGAAGGCAAGCACAAAATTTAGATTAAACACTCCAAACTAATATATATAACAGTCATTATTAGTTATACAGATTGATTGAATGAAATCCTACAACTTATTAAACAATTTATGTGTATGTAACCATAAACATAATGTACAGTCGCCCAAAATTTAATAGAAAGCACATCTGATTCTGATTGTACATTATGCATAATATAATATAATCTTTAATAAGCACATAGTAATATATTTTATTACAATGGGCTTATTAAAGATTACAGGTCATTGCAAAAATACTTCTCATTCAGGGTCTGCGTACAACTCCTAGTTTTTTTCATAGTGTACCGTGTAAATTATACAATTGTATACCCTATGGTAAAGACTTGGTGCCCTTTTGTAAACAGCCCCATAGGGTTTAAACGTGCTTTGTCATACGTATAATATTAATCAATATAAATTCTAACCAACTAGCATATTTCATATGTAAAATATTGAGCTTGGATGTATTATAGTTCGCTTCGTGGACCAGCAAATTCGCTTCTCTACAAAGACTGTAATAATTATGTTTATAGGGTGACCAGTATGTTTCTAGCAGGTAATATTTTCTATTTTTATCGAAATAATGTGATGTTCTATATATTTCCTAGTATCTACGTATTTGTAAGTGTGATATATCTGATGATAAATTTGATTCAATTTTTATATCCCTCTCCGAACTAGCTGTACAAAATACTCTCATTACTAACTATTTTCAGATTATGTGTAGCCGGCGTATTTGTATTGCATGATGTTATATCTCAATATATATTTTACTATTCATATTCAAAAGAAAAAATGTCAGCCAAAAAATTACTTGCCTTACAAATATTTAATTCGAAACGATTTCAAGGAACATCACTCATGCACATACACCTTATGTGTGCGTCTTATAAAATAACAAAAAATAAATCAACGACTATTGTACACCTACAACATGAAAATATTTTTGTTGGTTGTAAGAAAACATTACAAAACCACTTACACATCATAAAATACTCTCGCCAGGGGATAACGGATGGTAAATGCGACGAAGCTAAAGAAAATCTGTAAATAAATTGAAGGACAAATTTAGAATTGAATTTAGCTTTTCCTATTTCAGTAAACTAAAACACTTTTATATGTGTAATACATAATTGTGTTTATAAATATTGTCTTACTTGGAAGAGTAGAATGATGATTGTAGCACTTTTTTCATGCATCGGCCCGAAAACTTTCAGAATAAGGTTAACTACTGTGAAATTATTACACTCAATGTACTCTCGATTCTCCCCTAGATTACGATGTACAGCTAGAAGTCCGACACGTTCAAGAACCCCGATTGATAGCTGGCCCAGGAATCCTAACTCTCGTTGCTTAAACCTTACGGTGCTCATTTCGATCTTGTCCGTCACTTTATTGTATCTGTAACAAAAGAAAAACGAAAAATATACTATTTATATTTGTTTCTTATTTTGCAGGTACAAGAAGCAACTTTGTGTTTAATGCATTCACAATAATAGATTCAAACATACTTTGAAAAAGAAGCCTACATTTAAATTGCTATACATAAGTATAGACCATATTTTTTAAAGTACACCCCAGATATTATAAGCATGAATACACAAACGGACGCCCAATGGAACCGTGCCACAAAAAATAAATCCCGGATAAATATCATTTGTAACGTGTATGCACTATGTACATTAAATATTAATGAACGATCCATAAACATAAACTCAACTCCAGTGGTAGGAAAGTTGTTTACACTTAAAGTACATGTTCGCTCAGATTTTGAGCTCTTCATTGTAAAATCTTTGAACTTTTGTACAAACATTTTTCGCGAACAATTTATAGGTTAAACAACTTTGTAAGGGAAACTATTTTACAGTGTATATACTATATACTATCTTCTTATACAAGGATTTGCAATTTATGTACCTCGGCTTTTGTTTGATGTGTATAACTAATTCATTATACATTATACCTTTCCACCGACTCAATTTTATAGGTTGGGTTGGTCATATACTACATCACTAAACTACAAATGTGTAACATGCAACATACACATGCTATAAAAGAAGACATGCAAGCTTATTTATTTCTCAGATAAAAACAGCTATACAGGTCCAAAATCATGTCCTTACCTCGGTAGTCTGTGTCTTGGACAAGGTACGAAACGGAAGATTTGAGGAACAGAGTAGACAAAATTTATCACCTGGGAAAAAGCAAAATTGATTATTTATTCATTAGAGTTTTCACCTTCTACATATTCTCTTGTTTTTGCTTTCACTCCTTTTTTTTCTCTCGTTTCTAATACTTTATCACAGTATTCACAAGAGTATACTTTTATTACTTGCTCGTGCGTTTAACTGACCGAGCTTCACATAAAAAATCAATACTACCTTATTTACAAGCGTATAATTGAAACCAATATATGTATTTGCAAATAATTTAGTACGGACATCGAAAACGATACCTGAGGTGCAAAGAATAACAACAGTGTTTTGCTAAAGTGACCAAGAATGCCAACGACGGCGAAGAGCATTCCCGCAAAATAACAATATGTATCGCCTACGAACACTTGTGCGGGGTACCTGCAACATTCAGAAACAAATAAACAACTATGTAAGATTAAATTAGTCTTTTTTACACATCCTATTTTATTTATTTTATAAAATATCAGCGATTGCATGTGTTCACAAGTTATTCTTAAAAAATACACTTCTTTGCCCGTTTATAAGCTGATTTTGTGCTTTTAAAGTCGACAGGTTTCAAATTCCGTCAATACAAACACATAGCATCATCTGAAATTACAGTAAAAAATGTAAAAGTACTAAGAGCAAATTTAAAGTTTACCAATTAAAGCGTAAAAGGGCGGCTGAAGTCGTCAGGAATGGAAGGAGCAAATGTATTGAGAAAATGTGAGCATGTGACAATGTATCTCCCATGTATAATTCAACACAATTATATGCCAGAACTGAGGCTGCTATAACAAAACTCTGGCCACACTCAAGCCCGTTGATCCCAGCGAGTATATTGATTGCATTTGTTGAGAATACGACTACGAGACTCATGTAAATGTAGTAGAACCAACCTATATTTATTTTTAGAGTTGAAAAGATAGAAAACATCACATGATTTTAATGCCTATGCTCAATTATAGCAACATAAAATAGTACTCATAGTCAGTACTGCTACTAACTTTGCTTCGTGTTTCTATTTAATTTCTATCGTGCGTTAATTTAATTTGTTTAATTTCTACTAACCTAAATCCAATGATGATCCCAAGTAAAATCTGAACGGTTTTGGGACAACAACAGACGTGACATCATACGTAGTGTAGTACACTAGTAGTATAGGAAGGGCTGCGATTGTTGGCAGTAAAAGCTTTACTCTCCAAGGGACATCCAGAACATCATCAGCGAATCCGAGTAATAAAATGCAAGTTACAGCTAAAAGAGCTGTAATGTACTCCACAAGCTAAAAGAAAATAATTTGAATTATTGACCATTTTACTACGTCATATGGAACTTTTATTATAACTAAATTTAACCAATTAGTTTTATTAAATATTTCGAAATACTTACTTCCTGATGTGGGAAATTTTCTTTGTTCACGATGAAGTCTTGTCCGAATCTTGCCGGAATAAATAGAAACATAATGACTAAATAGACGCATCCACATAACATCCCAACTGCTTCGGGTCTGCATGAAAAACGAAACATGTCATGTTAGCCTCACGCGAAACAAAAACACGACAGGTGCATAATACGCCCAATTATGCATTCGAAGACTTCAAGATTAAAAGCAAAAAACACAAATTAAAAGCAAATAAAGTATAAAACGTACACTTTTGGTCCCGTACGTTGACCAGAGGCATTACTAAAATTAAAACAATACATAAAAACTAAAATGAAATAAAAAAATAACAGCAAATAAGAAATTGAACGGAAAAAATTTCGTCCGTGTGTTCCTTTTAAATTTTCTAGTTTTGTTTTTATAGTGTTGTGCAGATCATGCAAACAAAAAACTTGAACCGTGAACGTTTCTTAGGTTCCTTGAAAATGAAAACAGTATACATTTGCATAACATATGTAATATGTATAGGTGAGTACACTCAAGAGAGATGTGATTAATATAAAAGCTATAAGCTATGCAAATTTGTTTTTGTAACTTACACTTCAGCTCCTGTCGATTTACCTAGAAAACGAATGTCCAGAAGAAAAAAATTATAATCTGCCGACGATAATTTCAATGTTGATACAACATAGTAACATTTGCACCTGTTTTTTAAATTACTGAAATTAATTATTAAAATACTACGTGATACTATATTATATTAGTCCTAACGTAGCAACTTACATAAATCGATTCCAAATAAATTAGCTCTAACGAAAACATCGCGAAATTTTGATATCAGTCTAGAGGTGACGAAGTATCCAGAAATACTGAGAAAAATTAGACACCATAAATCCGTCGACATGATTCCTGAATCACGTCACAACAACGGTTCTTCTTTTTGTTTCTTCTGCTTAAAAATAAACCTTACAACTCTTACAACTCTCAACTTTGAGTTGAATGACGTCTTCTGAGATCCAAAACTTTTGCTATGTAGTTTACTCTCAGAAAGAGCACCAGTTGTCCATATCTATATTACAAAACAAAATAAACAGATTTGTATTAATAACTAATTTCCAACTTTCCAAGTTCTTCATCTTATATAGCGCAACGTCAATCAAATCATTTCAATTCATACTTTTAACAATTAACATGATGTATAATGTTCAAACATGGATTTTAAAAACTATGATTACAAAGAAGACTAAAAGATCTAACCTTTTAGATATAAATATCTAGGGGATTTAACCCACTAGCAAGTTATTCTACTACAATTTCAGAGAGTAAGAAATCACAGAGCCCTTACTTAATATTATCGTACTTCATAATTACATACAATCACTGCTGCCAGTAATACATACAATAACAAGCAGTATAAATCATAAACACTATACAGAAAATTAAAACCTATATTGCATGATTTATGATTTTACACAGTGTGACAGGGGACCCCTGTCACGAGTTGACGTTGATGCTTAAGAAAATACATTTTAAATAATAAATTTTAATAGAAATCTTGACTTTTTTCATGCAATTAAAATCAGCAAAAGTTCAACAATAGTTCTCTCTATAGCTATAAACTAAGACTAAATCTAATGCTATAAACATCGGAAAATGGAGATCAAAATGAGCATTCACATGGCAGAAGAACGTTCTTTCGACTAGATTTAAATAAATAAAGCAATTTCTATTGTGCTTCTAATTTACAAACAATTGATATTTTAAATATTTCAACAACAAAATAATTAAATAATAGTAAATAGTATCTTACGTTTGTAATGCGTCCTTGTCTTGTAGTATTGTTTGTTGCTGATAATCCTTTTCATCTGGATTCTTCATATGGAGATTTGAGAATATGATGATGACATGAGAGGAAAAAAATATAAACAAAACAACAAAAGTTACTTAAATTTTGAATGTGTACATAGGCTCCAAAGGAAAGAAATAATAAAATTCTAAACACGAATCCCAGAGACAGAGAAATGAAGGAAGATGTGACAACGACTGTTTTAGGTGTAGTTTTTTGTATATTGTGTATCGAATATATGTGTGTGTAGTCTGTCATATTATTTCTCCAGGAGAGAATCTCCAGATTCCACAAAATTGACTATACACAAATAATATACAATTCAGTACTATGGTATGTATATGGTAAAAAGGTATAACAGAGTAGGATACGTTGGCCAACCGAATGCCCTGCACGCATGACCCGAACCGAAAAATGACGTCCGAGAAAATCTACCCCAAGTATCAACATTTGAAAACACATACGTACATAAGTAGGTATACAGTATACAGTATCCAGTGTATGTACTTACATATTGATGTCGGAGAGCTGGAAAACGACGAGACCGGCTCCGGAGTTTCGTGTAATTGGACTATTAACTCAACAAAAGTAATGATGATGATGAGAAGTCATACCAGAATTTCCTCATGATTCCAATTCCAATGCACAATATCCGGCTTTCTGTCACACAGTTTGTTTTCATATGCGAGCAATACACGACACGAATAGGAAATCGCCAGATGTAGAAAAGCATAAAAAAACAACTTTTCTTTGAAATTAGCGGAAATCTAAAAAGGGGCTCGAGTGCTTGATTTGTGTTCGTTTTGTTACGTTTTGTTTGAGGCTTCAGGTTTTAGGAGATAAAAGCAATCAAAAAAGTGGATAACAAAGTTAATTTTAATTAGAGGATCGTGAATTTTTATAGTACTTTATTTATTTATTAGTTAAACATAATAATGGGGTCTTCCAAAAAACGAAAGGATAAAGATAAGGATCGAGAAAGAGATCCATCAGAAAGGAAATCTAAAAAGAGTAAGCATAAGTCCCGAAGTCCAACACTGACCTCGTCACCAGGTCATGGAAAATCATCTAAAAAGGACAAATCACACAAAAAATCAAAGGAAAAACGAAGACATTCAGAATCTGAAGGTAAGACGAACATTGTTTTCGAATTAATATGGATTATAAATAAGTATTATAACGATAAGAATGTACTTATAGTGTGGAAATGTGAGGGTTTAAATCGTAATAAGTATGGGTGACATTTCTCGACACAATTTCTTCTTGACCTGACATTTAATATGTAATAGGTCTTCAAAATGCCGAATTGAAAATTAATCATAAATCGTCAACATATACGTATTGGAATTAAAAAATTAGTTGCTTATTTTATTGAAATGATATATTGTACCTACTAACTACAGTTTGAACGCGTACCTTTTACGATTGTGAATGGTATAGTACATTCATGATTTACACAAAATAATACGCTATTAAGTAGGTACCTATATACTACACGTACATTTAAAAGCGTAGTTGATTTTAAGTACAGTACCAAAATTCGGTAAGTGTTCTAAAACTTTATTAACAATGTAGTACTGTAGTTTAGTTTGTTTGAAATAAATCGATGATCTCATGGTTATTTTGTTTTTTATTTCAGTTGAAGGATGGATACAATGGATTATTAGTGAAATCCGTATAATTAACACACAACTACTGCTACTTTGTGGTGGTTGAAATGTTAATTGATCACTAAAAGGTAAGCAGTAGCCAAATTGTCGATGAAGCGATAAACCTTTTAGTTTTTTTCAATTTTTGATTACATTTGCATTATTAGTTTGTATTTTGTATTGAACTTAGAATGTTATAATATTGTTATAATATAACAATATTATAACAATATTCTGCATATTATGCAGTATTTATTGCTACAACATAATTCATAAACAACTAGCGATGAACGACGGAATTTGTTAGAATTTGCAAAAAAAAAAAATTGGTATTAGGTTATTACAATTAATACATATAACACCTATAATATGTTTATGTTGTACAAAACAGAAAAATACTCCAGTTTGGGATGAATGGAAAATTGGGAAATGAATTACAAAACCACTATTAAATTAATAATTGATAATTGAATTTGGTTTTGTAACTTCTTTTTTGTGCATTGATAGATTCGGACGTTCCTATTGCAAAGACGGCAAAGTATGATACCTATGAAGAGGAGCGCAGGAGGTCAGCATCTCCAGAAAATTATGAGAGGGGTGGTGGTTCATCCAGTTATCCTCCAAAATCTAGATCAAGATCACCTTCTCCTAGGAAGTCTGGCAGTGGTGGTGGGGATGCCTCTTTATCAATCGAGGAGACTAATAAACTTCGGATAAAACTTGGATTGAAACCCCTTCAAGTTAATACTGCTCCACCCCCTGTTCAACAACCCACGAAGCCTGAAGATGAGAGAGATGAGGACGGCAACGAATTTGATGAAGCAACTTTAAAGAAAATTCGAGCTGAGAGGGAACATGAAAATGAGACATTTTGGAAAGAAAGTAAACAAGAGTTTGTTCATGCCCCGGCAGGTTTGTACAAAATACATTCATTAAATAGCGTAAAAAACTCTATAATAATATTAAAATCTAAAATATGTTTCGTTCTTATGCAAGTGTGCGAACCATGGTATGGCATTTGCAGAAAAATATTATACAGGTACTGAAGTATTATAATAAAATATGGATGCAATTTTTTTTATTTATTCAGAAAATATGGGAGAAAAACTCCAGGCGCAAAAAATTCGGGACAGAATAAAGGCTGTTCGTGAAAAGCGACGACTAGAAGAGAGATTAGCTGGCGTTAGAGGAATTGCAGATTCCAATGAAGATGATTTGGATGATGCTACCAAATGGATAGAAAGGCAAAAGAAAGCTGTGGAAGCGAAAGCATTAGCAGAAAAAAGAGTAAGTCTTTAGTTCCTTTTAATGTATAATGTATATATTAATATGCATAATATGTAATTTTCTCTTTCACTGTAAATTACATACTACAATATGAAGTGTCTACATAAATGTTAATTAATATCGACAGCTTACAAAATCGATCTTCATAATGTATTAAATGGTAACTTTTATCACATTTCTAATTTGAATCTTAATCTTAATATTTTGATTTCATGTAATTAACAGGCGAAAGCTTTAGCGGAGTTGGACGATGAATTTGGGACGGGTGATTTAGTAGCACAAGACTTTCAAAAGAAGAAAAATAATGCATATAGTGAAAAGGATTTAAAAGGAATGAAAGTTTTACATTCACAGGTAATAAAGCACATCACAAATATCATTGTTTAGTACAGGATACAGATTAAATAAGAGATACTTTATAAAATTGTATTGTTTAAATGCTTTTATGATGTCAAAATGGTAACAGCGATGTATACATTTTCTATTTTTTGCATTAGGAACGAATCGATACCGGAGGAACAGTAATTTTAACATTAAAGGATAAAGGTGTTTTAGATAACGACGATGACACACTTGTTAATGTCAACATGATTGATGATGAAAAGTTTGAAAAGGTATTTAATTTTTTACCATTTTATTGTTGTCCAATTTACACCTTGATGCTTTTTAAATCATCGACCAATTGATAGAAACTACGTATAATGATAGTGCTTAATGTCAAAAATCGGTTATGTTCGTTATTTTCGTAGAATATTGAAACGAGAAAACTGAGGCCGGAACTTCACGGATACAATGCTTATGATGAAATTGAATTTGATAACCAAGGAAATTTAAAAGAGAAAGGTGTATTGTCTAAGTATGACGAAGAGATTAATAAAGGAGCTGCTGTTAAGAGTTTTGTTATTGGTAAGTGTAGTTTTTTATTTTTCGTTTTTGCATACTATATTACGATTTCATGATTTTTTGTGTTTTTTTTGTGTAAAACCAAAATTCGTATTATTATAGAAATAAGTTTAAGGTTTAATGACGTTAATCATGTTTTGTTTTGTGTTTGTTTAGGTGACGATATTTCAGCTGAAGTTCGAAAGGCAAAAATTCGAGAAAAAATGCAGAAAGCCAATAAAATTTTAGAGAGTTTGGAAGCTACGGATTTACAAATAGCCTCTGATTATTTTACTCCAGAAGAAATGGTGGCTTTCAAGAAAACAAAGAAACGGGTACGTAAAATTTCAGGCACTTGATAACTTACTTACATCTGTATTATGTTAAAAAATTGTGATTTTATGACTTGGGTAAACTTTTGCATAATATGATTCATATTGAATTATTATTTATTATTGTTTCTCTGTTTTATAGGTTAAAAAAGTACGTAAAGTTCAAAAACTTCGAGCCGATGACTTACTAAATGATGTACAATCATCATCTTCTAGTCACTATGCTGAAAGAGATAGTAGAGATCGTGGCTCAAGGAGTAGTAGAAGTAGCAAATCTGAAGCAAAGCATTCATCAAAATCATCTACTGCATATTCTAGCCAAAGTGATAGTACACGTTTCAAAAGTGAACCTATGGATATGGAAGTCGATCTTGATGTTGACGATTTGCCACCAGGTAAAAACTTTTTGCTTATAGTTTGACCTATTGTTTATTATTTTCGTTTCCCTTGACTTTGCAATGTTAAAACATGAAATTAATGATGCACGTTTTGTTTATATCGTCCCAGGTTATTTATTTATTTTGTTTTTGGCTTTTATATTCATTTTAGCGCCCGCAATTGATGACATCTGGAGCGTAAAAGTAGAGGATGAAGCAGATTTGGACTTTCAAATGGCCTTAAATAAGGTTCGGAAGTTGAAGCAAAGGACCGTTGTGAAGCCAAGCGTTAATAATGTAATTTTTTTATTTTCTTAAATTGCGTTTTATAACGATCATTCGATTTAAAGTCTGAATTTGATCAGACATGTGTTTTAAGGAATCTTGAAATGATTTTAAAGATAGGGAGAGAGGAGAGATGGAAAAAGTGTTGTAAATATTATACATTATACATACATACTGAAAATGAAAAATTTGGTACATAACAGTGTTATGACAAGTATGTAATTTCTTCAATTTTTTCAGGTGGTTGATATCCTACAAAATGATGAAGAGGATATGAATAGAGGATCGTCTGGATCTATTGTCCTACACGCTACGGCTGAATTTTGTAGAACTTTAGGAGACATTCCTAGTGTTGACGGTGGTGATATTTATGGAGATGAAGAAATGGTGAATTTTTAGACTAATCTAAACTAGATATTCCTAGATTATAATGGCTACCTATGTATTGTGTATATACACCTATGACATGTATATTATGGCGATGTATTAGTAATTTCATTTTCAAGAGGTTTATGTGTATTTATTTTGTCTTTACAGGATTTTGAAACGGAAGAAAAGAAGGCGAATGCTGTGAAGGTTGAAGAGCGTGGTCGATGGAACGAAGTTGAAATAGGTAAAAATATAAAGAATAAAGAATAATTTTGATTTGATATTTCTGTAGACTGGTGTAGTATCATTTCGCACTATTTTCTTTTACTTTCTTATTATTTACAAAAGTTCAATAAAAATAAAGTTGTTGAATTTTGATGAATTGCAGATGAGACTCCTGTTGATGTGACAAGAGCTCCGGAGGTAGAAGAAGCTCCAATATTAGAACAAGAACCTAATGTCGGTACAGGGTTGGCAGGGGCCTTAAAGTTAGCAATGAAAAAGGGATACCTGGAGCAGGAGAAAGTGAAGCGTGGAGTAATGATGGGGAAAATGAAGGATTTACAAGCTCAAAATTACTCTATTGAGGATAAAAATTATGATGATGAGCGTTCAGCCAAGAGAGATATGTATGCTGGACCTACCACAGATTTCAAGGAAAAAGAACATTACAAACCAGATGTTAAACTAGACTATGTTGATGAAGACGGAAAACAAATATCATCAAAGGAAGCTTTTCGTCTGTTGTCTCATAAATTTCACGGCAAGGGTTCAGGAAAGAATAAAATCGATAAGAAGCGTCGTAAAATTGAACAAGAAAAGGTATTTATTTACTGTATAGCCTATTTTAATTTTACTTGTTATGTATAAATTATAAATTGATGGAATAAGGTTATTGGGAAATTTTCCGTAAAACAGTGAATCATTATACTTTTTGTTTTGTTGGTTACAGCTTATGCAGCATATGAATTCAACGGACACACCATTAGGAACCTTAGAATTGCTTCAACAAAGACAAAAAGAAACACAATCAGCATATGTTGTTTTAACAGGAAAAGCTCACACATCTTTAACCAAATCTAAACGCTAGGTTTCTTTTGAAATACTATTATTTTATTAACAATACATTTGTATATGATTTATGATTCTTAAATATTGTATACCATTGGTTATATACTGCCCTCAATACGATTTAATTTTAATTCCCCAATTTCAATGAAAAAACCACAATATTTTGTAATTATTCATTTTTTGTAGTTCAGTTTCTAGAATGCAGTGTTTTCATTTCACATTGTTTTTGTGCTTATTGATTTTTTTTGTTTCAATGTTATTCAATAACAATTCAACTATCTTTGTACATAATTGGAAAAACTGTGCTACAGCCCTATAGTATGAAGTCAAGAAAATGAAAAACACACATGTTATTTATGTTTACTATTTTATAGTTTTCATCAAAACCTATACAAGACGATATGTTTATGTATTAAGCATGTACTATGTATTAATGTGCTTATAATCTATGATTCTTGTTTTCTAAAATATGTTCATAAAATTCAACGTTTTTAAAAAGATGCTTTCCCAGTGTGTTCTCTAATTTTATTTATTCACTCGTTTTTTGTCGAATTCCTATTGTATCTAAAAGCATAGGACAATATTTTACTAGTAAGGTCTTTACATGGTAGAAGGTAGAAGATGTTCGTTATATAATATTGTAGCATTATACATAATCACTTGAAGCTGTTTAATGTTTCATCATGTCAAAGGTTCTTACTTACATTACAAGCCATTGTGGAAAGCCATATGTTACAAAACTAATATTAATCATAATGGTAATGTTATGAACAGCATGCTTGTTGTTGTTGTTGTTGCTGTTGAATAGAGCAGTCGAATTGTGTTTGTCCATCATATTGCTGACAAGCGGGATTACTAAGGTCATTACAGGTTTGAGCATCTGGTGAGCATGAATGAGTTTTGGCTGGAACTTCAGACATACAACAGGGTTGAATAGTTATTTGGATGGGGACTTGAGAATCTTGACAGTCGGGATAACTTTGTTCCTGTTCTTGTCCCTGACCTTCTTGAGGACAGAAACCATTCTGTTCACCTTGACCGCAAGTTGGATGCTGAGGGCATGGACGATTTTCATTGCAACAGCAACACACTGATGGCAGTGCACATTTAAAGTTGGGACAAACGTCCTCCAAAAATGCTCTATAGTTGACACAAAAGATTTTCAGCGGACTCTTGGGTTCGACATATTTCATGACACACTGAATCGCTGCAGGTTTTGCTACTGGAGCCGGGTTTGTTTCCCAATCCAGGAATTTTAGAAGGTCACAGTAATTTACTCTACAGCAATTATCATCGCAGGCAGTTGGAAAGCTGCAGCATAAAAAAAGGGAGAAATTGATTAAATGGTGGGTTAATTTATCGTGTTTTTATGTATGGATTATTATTTTACTAATGTCATTATTAGTAGGTACGTACTTGGCAACCAAATAATTCAAGAGATCTCTATCCAAAGGAAGCCTAGCCCCTTTTAGTGTTTGTCCTAAAGTATCCCGATCGACCTTCCCTGTTCGACAAGGGTCAGAATGTCGGAATGTGTACTCTATGCGAGCTAGTAACATTTTATCAAAATTATTTTTCCGTAATTCCGTCTGTGCAATCGCTTGTAATGTTTGCCAATCAGTTCCAGGAGGAGAAGCATGACAAGCATAAGCTCTAGCCAACCTGTTTTCAAATTGAAAACATAGAGACGGCATTTAATGACCATCAGATAAATGATGATAAAAGACGACTGAATATTTATAGTAAACATGGGCTTACGTTTCCACTTCATGCTCACTGAGTCCACATTTCGTTATTTCCAGTATTAAACTCTTGAAATTCCTCAAGTCCATCACCCCTTGAAGACAAGTGTCATTTTGCGCAAAACACTTAAGTACAGTTTCAGCTTGTAGGCAGCCGAAGGCCTCTCGAACTTTATTTAAAACTTTGCAGATATCAGCATGTGGAAACTGCAACAAAAATATCCAGGAAATTGCTTCACTTATCCATATCATATAGTTTCATAGCAATCATTTATTAATCAGTTAAATCTTCATAAATAAAGAGGATGCTCACTATTTAAAATTACGGAATGAAAAATGAAAATATTCACCAGCTCTTTATTTGCTTCCATATAGCTGTATGTAAATTCATCTGCACTGAGTAGCTGAAACTTGAAACTATTCAGATCTAATACATTTCCTACAAAGAAATCTTTTGGCTCGTAGTACTCGGCTGGTTTTCCAATTTCGGGTTGGTAGTTTGGCTTCTTTATTTCACTTCTCAAGAGAAAGTTTCCTTTAGGTAATCCTATATTACGCATAATAATTATTGTTAAACGTAAAACAACGCATAATATTTAATCTTCAATCGGGTTTTATTAATTTTCTTAGGGAATTTAGAAATGCCGTAGGTGGTCTGACCGGTATTTGGATGCTCATCTTCAAAGATTTGGATCGTATCATCACTCATATAGTAATTGATTGTAAAACGTCGTGCAGCATTCACCCTTTGCAAGGGACAGTAAAATTTCGCACAGAACCTCAGAATGTCTCTGTAATGTAAAGTGAACGAAATAGGTTTTTAAAGTCAGTTACATTTCCAGGTTCTATGTACAATAAGGTCATGTATATGTTGAGTGTGCGATTTTATTACTTTTCTTTGGAGGCTGCTTTTCGATAGTCTTTAATGTGGGGTTTCATCTCTAAGCTGAGGCAGCTCACAAGAGAATCTTCTTCAGTTCCCCATCCAGTGTAGGGTGGAATTTCTGGACAGGGTAATTCCGGCTTGGGTTCATTCAATACCAAAGGTGTAAAGTCCTCTGCAAATATAAAAGTTTAGATTTTACGCTTCAAAATCAAAACACTTGAACTCGAAATATTTAATGGTTTATACATATCAATCAGAACATCTGTATATGAATAATGAATAATAATAATAAATAGTTTATGTTATCATACGAATATTATATTTCTCTCGATAATATTGCTTTGTGAATTCGTCACAATCTGTAAGAGTGAAGGCTCGGCCAAATATATTTATAACAGCTCCTATCGCCAAATCGTTATCTTTGTAGTACACGACGTCTCGACTTCCTAGTCCTAAATTGTCGACCAGATAGTGTGCTTTGCCACAGGCGTTGGAGTGAATTGACCCGAAAACATTGAGGATTGTAAGGGGAGTATTTACACCTGGTAATGGAACTAGATTGTTGGTGTCCTATATACCGTGAAAATAGAATATATATAGACCTTGTACAATTTATTTCTATATAAGTACTAACTTACAATTAAAAACCCTAATATAGGAGATATATATTTTCAACGTGCAATGATTTACTTTGGGGACTTTTCCTCTCTTGATGAAAACGGGGAAGGAGTCATATCCAGAATTTGGACGGATGATTTCTCGTACTTCCATTGTATCGTCACTAAGAAAATAATGAACTACAAATTGTCGTAAATCGCCAAACATGTTGCACCGATCGTCCCACATTGCCCAAAAGCGAAGCACATGACGGTCATGTAGAAGAAACGGGCCACGGGTGTCAACGAAAAAATGTGGTTTACGAGGAAACAAGCAAGTTTTACTCTAAAACATATTATTTTAAAGAAAGAAAAAAAACGTAATAATTATTAGAGGACTCTCTTTAGCTACTATGTACATTTTTATTACATAAAATTTCAAAATTATAATATTATTGTACGGCAGTTCAGTTTAAAATCTTGTATTTACAAAAATTTAAGTACTCAAGAAATAATGCGAAAGAAGCAACTAACATCCAACATTTTTGATGTCCCTGGGTCCTTGGGTAGATCCATATTTTCACAAACAGGTATACCCAGTCGATTGAGAAAATTTCTTGTAAATCCATCGCATCCACATATAAAAAATACTTTTCCATATAGATTGACTTCGCATCCCACGTTGAAATGTTCAACATTGTAGTAATTATTTTCACATGGAGGAGGAAGGGGAATTCTAGAGTAAAAATTATGAAGAATTATTCGAGAATTAAAAGTTTTTGTGTTTTCTATGCTATGTTAAGTTATTAGTTATTGTAGGTGTAGAAAATAATAACTTTTAATTCAAAGCGATCAAAATACTCAACTGTTCTTTTAAAAACAGTTTTAAAATTTGTTAGTCCAACAATGTTATACTTTTTATTATTTGTATTGTACCTATGTCTACGTATTATTGTTCCTTGAGGTAATCCTGAATTGTATGTAGTGGGCTCAACAACTTTAATTGTATCATCTTCCAAAAAGAAAAGCACTTTACATTGATGAACTCGATAATTTTCTAGTGGAGACTCTGGAATTGGCTCTTGGTAGTATGCATCAAATTTAAGGACCTATATTGTTACAGTTTGCAAGGAGAACGACATTGGCTTAAAAGAAAATACCTATTACATATTATGAACATGATATGCATGCAGGTACAATGCCTTTCGTCTATGTACATATGCATTTACGAATGTTGCTAGGAATTTAATTCTTTTTGTCGTTTAAAAAATACCTGTTTGTCAAAAGCTAACCACGATGGAACTTTTGGACCTTGACCTTTTGGATAAATTGACGTTTCCGGCATAGATTGACATGGAGCCCATGGTGGTAAAACTCTGCCTCCAATTCCTGGTTTATTTCTTGCACAATCGCGATCTTTTAATACGGGAATCCCACGAGCTAAAGTCCAGTGTTGGGGTCGTTGAAATCTATCTGCTCCGGGCTGTACATATTTTACGTGCATAAAAAAGTAAATGAAAAATAATGAAATGAATTTAATGAAAACGGAGAAATTAATATCAATTGTTTCACTTCACAGTATCGAGTAAATCAGCGCCTCTTACATTAAAATTAAAGGTATTTCCAGGTAGTAGAGGTAAACTTTTAGCTAATGCTTGGTCCAGGGAATGACCCAGAGGTTTATATGGACAGTTCATTTTGAAGAAGCCGGTGACGAAAGTAGTAGTAAGTAGTAAGTTGTATATTATCTAATCCAGATCCTGTGTACACACATAAATCATTTAATAATGAGTCTTTTATACAAACGCCGAGACTATTTCAAACAATGCGATAAAATATAAAATACATAAAGTTATACGATAAAATAAATAGGTACCTAAGCTTTGAAATCCGGCTTTTTAATTGGTGCCAATGTAAACGAACTTATAAAATAGTCATGTCCGCATCCTCCTCAGTGATCACCTCATTATCGTTTATCTTACAGTATTTTCTTTGGATTGCGATGGAGGAGGATTTGCTATTCTACGTAGGGTAGGCATAATTCGATAAACTGTTCGCTCCAGACTCCAGACGAAGTCTTTGATTGTTCAATAAATCCGAAAATCCGAAATCGTTATTAGGCATTACACACACTACATACCTAGATAATTTCGTTTCCATAGTAACAAAGCGAAGTAAACCGAAAAGGACAAAAGACTTTTGAACGTTTGGTTGGGTATTGGGTTGGACGTTCATTACTTTTTATAGGAAACATTCCCAGGAACATTTCTTTCTGATGTCGTCATCGCTCACGCTCATCGCCATTACTCGTATGAGTACATAGTGCAGTACACAGTATACTATTTATTACAAATAAAAGTCTCGGTTCTAACAATTTAATCACAATTAGCTTTAAAACAAAAGCAGTTATGTACTCAGAAAAATATGGTGAATCTTAAAATGGAGTAAAACCTTGAAAAAAGATTGAGGGGAAAGCGTAAAAACCCGCATACGAAAAAAGAGTTTTGCCAGCTTTGGGAATTGAAGTGAGCTCTGTAGGTACAAGTAGTAGAAATTTTTCCGAATGTAATCGCTGGGAGTTGTGGCGTGCTCCTGTAATCCAGTGTCTAGGAAGCTTGTGCGTGTGGATGACGTGAGTTGGGGAGTTCTGTTTACGAGGTTGTGTACGTTGATCGGGTGTCCGACCTAAGCCTGGT
>JAQIVE010002816.1:0-18618 GCA_034698285.1 Sminthurinus bimaculatus | reverse complement strand
AGATACGAAGTTATAAATATTTAAATTTAGGTGTCCCATTGTGTACAACGTCCCATTTGGGGCTACCTTACTCTATACACTATATACATTTACACATACCTGTGTATCTTATTTCTTTGTCAGTATCATTATTTCCCGCGGTAGTTTTATTGCAGCTTTCTCCAACTCTGTTTCTTCATACTTTTGATACCGTTTCCATACTTGTCTATGTATATCTAACATTTATTCTTGCGTGAGCAAACTAATTGGAAATTAAAACTTTGGGAAATACAAACACAGATGCGTACACACACACAAACTATGTACAAGTATGTATAGAGAGAGAGAGAGAGGGAAATAGAAACTAAGGTAAATTCCATCAAAATCAGAGAAGCATACGTACATAGATGTATGTAAATGCTAGAATATAATATGTATTTAGAAATAGGGGAATATGTAGAGAGAGAGAGAGAGAGAGAGGCAGACAGACAGCCTTTAAACGATTAATGTCATGATCATTCATGAATTAAAATACCGTAACATGACATAAATCTATATACATACATACATGTATATGCAACACCACGTCTGATCTCCGCTCTTGCCTTGTCTGGCTTATACCTTCCAGTTTTAAAACTATGCATTATACATTACACAAATAATTTACCCTATACTCTCCGTATATCCACTGCAGTATTTACATGTATATGGTGTTTACCACGGAATCCATACATATGTATGTATGTACTTACTTACGTGGTGGTTGTGCAACATAATGATGGTTAATGTGCGTGTAATAATAGCGTCAACAATTGTCAAGTTACTTAAATCCATTTAAAGACCTCCGCCTCCGAACTTGAAATGCTTTGCATTTACATATGCATATGCATATGCTGCAACCTATCTCTCCATATTATTCTACATGGAATACATGTATGTATGTGAATTGAAGGTAGATGTGAGGTATTTTTCGCCTGAGTGAGTCCAACTTATCCCCAGTCCATAGACTAATATGTAATAATGGCAACAATAATAGCTTTCGAGTTTGTCGTTTGTGCATGTAAAGCTTATAAGCTTTGTACTTGTGTCTTGTGTTTATACTTCCACAAGGAATGTGAATTTGGATGTATCCTTCTCAATTAGCACTGCATTTTGCATTAATATTAACACATTAGACTCTTCCTCCTAGCGCACTTGGAACAAAGGAAGAAATGTGAAAAAAGAAAGAAAGTTGATAAGATTGGATTTTTGGATTTGAATTTATTTAGTCTATTGACTCAATCATTATTCGTAGGAAATCCAGTGTTTTCACACCAAGCCAATGCACACATTGTTCAAGTACGTTGACAAATATTTGATTTGGAAAAATGTGGATGGAAAATCAAATCAGAGTTTCTGATTTCATTGAAAAACTATTGGTAATTTGTTAAGTGTCTGCAGATTGTTGATATTATTTACTACAATCTATGTATTGTAATATCTAGTATGAAGTATGACACATTATTGTAGAAAATTTCATCTAGTCCTCGAAAATGAAGGAGATATGTATAATGTATACATGTATTATGTGCTTACACTTTGTGCCATTTTGTATCGGAACTTTCTAGCTTATTATCTCATTCCGTATCATTATCCATTATCGTCTAGTACACACGTGTGAGCTCTTGATGAGGAATACGAGGGTGCTCGCTCTAGTACGGCGCGTCCTGTGTTTACCTTCTTGACATAATCATTTGATGTTATCAAAATCTATCAGCACCCGTGTGTAATGAGGAATTTGCACACGTACGTGTACGGTATGTATTTTTACACACATATTATATTCCTATCATAAATCAGGGAAACGTGAGAATTTAGTGGAGAGCTATATTATCTACACACTATCAAACTTACAGTTTATTTAGTTTTTAGATGAATTTAAGTTCCAGCTGGATGGTTTTTTGTGGGTGAGTTCAAGCACTTGACAAATTTATGAGCAATTTTATTATTTTATAACCATAATATAGTGGCCTGTATTTATTTACTGTGTCACTAGAAAAAATCGGAGGCTGATTTCATATCTAAACGGGATTTCCATGTTCCATGCATGTGAAATGGATGAAATGGATCAGTCCATCAAGCATTTTGTAAATGAATGAAAAAATAATGTTGCATTGTAATACAATGTATTCTTATCACGATAAATATGATAGTAAAGGAATGTACTATTGAAAATTGAAAATAATTAATTCTTTTTTACACTAAAATTAAAAACAAAAACATCACCATTACATAATGGTTGACTTTGCAGTTTGCTAACGTTAAAACTTAACAGGTATTACTCCTAAATCTACATTCGGCATTAGGTATAATTCATAATTTGATATTTATACTGTTATCTCTGTATTTTTATTTATTTATAAAAGCAAAAGTGCCCCATCATCACAAAACTGGACCTTTAAATACAATAATAAACAAACAATTATAAACAGATTTTTCATAACGATTGATTAAACAAATTATGTTTATAATCAAGGTCACTTTAATTATAGTTTTGATGGGAGACATACAGATGTACACATTTCATGTTATTGTAAAATAATCATCCGACTAATTTAAAAAACAGCGAGATTATTTATTTACAGTTTTTCCAAACTCCAAACAATAACAATGCACTTCAGAAGCTAACATAAAGAAAATTGCATGCATATGTGTAGAAAACCAGCCACCGGTAACAAAAACAAAAACAAAACACCAATAAACACCTGCTAATGATGCAGAATGAAGATAAACTTTGTTGTTATTTATATGTATGATGACTTGTAATGTGCAGTGTAAATTTAATATCTGTGAAAATTGTGACCTGAAGCAGATAATTAAGAAATTATACATAATACATATGCACATACATAGGACGGATCGTTTTGTACAATTTTCCCCTGCCTGCCCCTTTCTGACAGTTGCAATTTCATTATCTCACACCGTCTGCCTATATCAATATCAATGATCATACATAATACATATGTATGCATGTATCATGTATCTATGTATGTATGAATAATATACACATACGGATACTCGAGTGTAGACAGAGCATTATTTGTTTCACCTATGTAATTATTGTACATTGTACTGTAGTGTATTGTTGTTTTTGTAGCTTATGTTCTTTACGTGCTGCGTAGGAGTAGGAGTAGACTCTGCTCCTATCATCAGTACAAATCGGAAAGAGAGAGAGAGAGGGTACATACATATGTATACAATATGCAACCAACTAGTGGTGAATATGCTGTCGATGTCTGTATGTTTGTGTGTTATCAATTTGAAGAACCATATCAGCTTCATCTGCATTATTTAATGTATGAGTGTTTTTATGAAAAATACGTGGACTACGTGACGCCATATGTATCTCCATACCAAATACATACCAAAGATATAAGTAAATAATACACCGGCAGTAGTACGATAGTAAATAGTAGTAGGTATATTTTGCTGTAGTTTTGCTTTGTTTTGCCGGATACCTACCTGCTGGCTTGCCTGCCTGCCTGCCTCTCTCTCATCCGCTCTTCTCGTTCTCGTCAACGTTAGCAGTGTTGATGGTTGATGTTGATGAAATGAGTCTCAAGTTGAAAAATCATGAGTCGTAATCTACTACACCGTATTTATTGTAACACAGTAATACATTACACACACACACATACACATAGATAGATACATACACCCTACACGCTCTACACTCTCCATACATATCGGCCGATGATCAACTTGTGTGTTTTAGCCTATTCCTCTGTGTTTTCTATGTGGATACAGTATACACATTTTCCCCCAAGTGAATGAATGAAAATGAAAATGAACATGAATGAATGAGCTAGGGAGCGACTGGATTGGATAGATAGATAGATGAATGACTGACTGACTAGCTGCCTAACTGCCATGACAAAGTGTGTAAATTTTGTGCGTATGTGTAATGGGTAGTATGAGTACTTGTGCGTAGATATATAAGTGCATATGTTTATATTGTATTTAAAATATGTGTATCACGAATGACTCCCAAATATCCGAATGAATGAATGAATGAGCGAATGAGTGTAAAGTTCTTGATTGGAATGGGTTTTTAAACCCCGATTTCTATGTGTGCACTTGAACCGTACTCGTACTCATCTATAGTAGATATATACAATAGTAAGCCATACTAAACGCGTAATTAAATACATATTGCATACACATTGTTTTATACAGCTTTAGTCCAAGTCAGGCATATTGCAGAAAAATAAACAAACCAGCTTACATGTATAGTACAGAGTACAGAGTTTAGATATAGAGGAAGGGCATCAGCATCAGCATTCGTCCAATATTATGATATTACTGACTGACAGAAAACATATTGCTGGGAACGTTCCTGCTCCATAATGTTTCCGTCGGGGTTTTTATTCATAATTTATGTACAGTGTATGGTGTACAACCCATTACTTACTGCATAATATTCTTTATATTGTGCATACATGTATAATGTGTACCACGGGCTATGATTCATGATTCATGGCCCACGTATGATATGCAATATGCAACAGACATGTATTGTATATGTATGAACTTTGGTATTAATCCAAGTTGAGATTAAAAATAAGAGTGCAGCATTTTAATTTTTAATGAGGGGATGGACGATGACGAATGAATGTTGGATAGGGCAGGATATGATGAAGACATGACAGATTCTTGTGACAAGGAGTAAAAGTTTAAACTTTAAAAGGACAGCCGCCCATGCCATGTAAATATAAACAGTGTGCATCTATGTATGTATACTGTGTGTATTTGGTTTGATGTAGACATCTCGACATGTCGACACGCACAGAGAGTCGTGACACTGAATAATATAATATGTATGTACATATATGTATAGATGCAACTCGCTCCCAAATTTCAGCTCATTAACACTATCTTCAAGTCTTGAATGGCCTTAAATCTACGCTGTGAATCTGCAAAATCTTTGTGAAAATTAACGCAGGGTCAGTATCGGTCACACGCGCTATACATGTATAACCAAAATTTAAATTAAAGAGAAGACCAGATACTGTTTAATATAGGTATTGTCTACTATTTATTATTTAATCCATGGACTTCAGTTCAGCTCGCTCTTGCAACCCATCTGTTTTGTAAGACACAATGAAAATCTTCCCCTTCTTCTTGTACTTCTTGTTCTGCCTGTCGTCGTTCATTATTTTTCTTTGTATTTTCTCCTTTGTCTTACACACACACACACACACGCCCGTGTTCTATACCTATGTATGAGAAGGCGTTTTAAATAGCCATCGGAACAAAAAGGGTTGAGTCACACGGCGATTTTCCGAGTAAATGAATGCATTTTGCTCGGGGATATTGCAATTGGATTGCAAATTGGAATTCGAGTCGAGAAACAAGAGAAGAAGAAGATGGTTGTGCTGTACACTGTACATACAGTGTACATTTTGTACATCTTGCCATGTCTTGTCTAAACATTAGCGTACTTCCTCTTGTCTTCTTTCCGTGTGAGTTACACAAAGCATTTGCGAGAAAAATGTGAATGTGAACTTTGTATTCGGATTTTGTATTATCTCTTTACATATTATGTACGTACAAGAAAAAAGTACACTATGCATGTATTACCAATCAATAGGGAACGCCGGTTACAGGCTTTACATACTTTCAAAGTAAATGAGTTCTAGTTTCAACCGTTTTTTGCGCGTGGTGTGTGAAATAAGCAGAATTCTAATTCTAACTCAAACACAAACCTCGTATCATGTTTTACCTTTTTCTTTGCTTTGCTTTGTTTTGTTTTATTTGAGATATTCAACTGCTTTCCTAGATTCAACCTTCTTGCAGTTAAAAGGAAAAAAGCTCTAATAAAAATACATGTAAATATTTATTCATTTATTTTTAGTCCACTTTTCATTCATCTAAAAAGCCTTCGATTGTTCTGCATATGTAAATATATTTCACATAGTCGTCAAACGCACCGTTGGAAAATGAGTCATATACCATATATTATGTGTATTACATACAATATACAGTCCATCTACAATCAAATTCGGTTCTGCTATAGCCTACATAATGGAGAAAGTATTTTTCTGACAGGTTAACCGCCAGGCCGAAGGGAGTTGAAACCAGCTTTAGCTGTGGTTGGACTGTATTTACGGATAAAAATCAAAAGTTGTTCGTTGTAGGACGAAAAGGCGGAGGATTGGCTTGTAAGTAAGCTCTAAATAAAGCTCAGGTTTTTTATACGTAGCCTGATTCCGATTTTTTGACTCGGTTATGGCTTCGAATACGGAGTTGGAATTAGATTCTGCACTCACCGCCTAAACCACACCAAATAGGAATGTATATACACATATGTATGTATGCATGTAGATATGTATACTATTTATGTGTAGATGTGCAAAGAAGATTCCTCATTCACCCCTTTTTTGGCGGAGCTCCACACTAGTCCACACACTCACACTCTTCCTGCACGCTCACACATCGCGTCGCGCCTAAGACACACAAGGAATGTATATTTTAAAGTACATTCAACACGGACCGGGATGATGATAATAATGATCATCAGCATCATCATTCGCATCTCCATCTTCTGCTTCTTCTTCTTCATCTCTATCCTTATCCTCCTGTATGTATCCTATAATATATTATATTAGCATGTACATTCAAAGGGGAAAAGTAGGTAAATGAACAGAAAACGAGAGAGACATTCTAATTTTCGTCTGGCTTTAAATAGTTCACTGCGCTCTGGCTCATCGATACATACATACAAATATGTATACATGTGGACGTACATAAGTATTGTATATGTAGATACAGACATGGATGGATACATTGTGCACACACAATGTATGTAACTATGTGTGTAAAATTCTTTGCTACTTAGCACTTTAAGCTTCCTTCCTTTCTGCTGCTTCGACTTCAACGTCAGCTTCCACTTTCAACTGCTGCATCTACACAAGTCCACAAGTCGAGCCACATGCACTAAGCACAAATACACAAATGTATGTATAAATATATGTAAATCGTGTATCTATGTATCAATTAGTGTATGTATCCGAAAATATGTGTGTAAGAGTGTGTGACCTTAAATACTTTACCGTCAGTTTGAACATGCATTAAGTTACATTCTACACATGTACGTGTAACTGTGTGTGTATTATGTATATTGTATATATATATTGTATGGATAATTCAAGACATGAGCTAGTTGTCCGTTCTTTGTTCCAAGTTCGAATTCAAATCCAACAAAGATACATATATAGTGGCTCACAAAGGGGAAGCGAAAGAGAATTAAAGAAAATAAAGAAAAAGAAGATACTCGGATTGCTAATACTTTTGTGTCTTGTCTGGCTGCCTATCTATCTGTTTGTAGTTATCTCTCTCTCTATAGTTTATTTTGTACTATGTACATAGCACACAAGGCACAAAGTTCGTGTAAAGTGATATGTATAGAAAACGCAAAGTTCCTTCCTCTCTCTCTCTCTCTCTCTCTCTCTCTCTCTCTCTCTCTTTCTCTCCTAGACTAGTTTGAGCTTTTGACTTGACTTTGCGGTTTCCTCCGTCACCATCCAGTCAGCTAGACGTTTAGTTTCTTGAAAATTGTGCTTTGTTTGTAGTGTGTATACATTGTACGCCCACTTACAGATATGATACCATGTATTGTATGTATAAGTATTTAGTATAGAGATAGTGATAGTGCAATATGGATACTTTTATCCTCAGCCAACAGTGAGCACACATTGAAAATCCAAATTGTCATTAGCCGTTTCCTTGGCTTGTGTGACTTTTCGCTGTAGCTTTCTCTCTGTCTCTCTGTCTGTCTGTATCTATCTGTGTCTTGTTGCTTTTCTTTGCTTTGTGCCTCGTTCCGAAAAATTGGGCGGCAGTTCTCTCTCGTTTCCTCGTCGTCTTCCCACACTTTTACTTTCTGACTTTTGCTCGTTCTCGTTCTTGTTGCCTTGTAACTTTAGTTCTACTACATACTTGTAACACCCGTTGTGTATCTATCTGTATAATATAATATATAATGTGTGTGTGCAGACATTTTGAAGCAGTTTTTCCATGGCAAAAATGCGTTTGTTTGTCGTCTCGAGAAATATTAAAAATATAAAAAGACAGGCTAGACAATTTTTACGTCTACGTCTGGAATCATCGAGTTGTTACATTGTATGAAAATGAAACTGACGCAAACTGCTTTACAGACATATCCCTATGCATGTGTACATACATACATAATATATGTAACAGTTAGATTGTGATTAGCTGTTAGACATTAGCCCAAGATCAGTGTGCCAGCGAGCCAGCAGCGTTAGCATCATGCAAAAGTAATACTGATATCATGCAACTATGTACAATGTACATTGTACATACATACATAGAGAATCAGAGTACCAGTGCCAGTATTACGACGAGCTACTCGTCAGTCAGTCACTCAGTGAGTGAAATGGCGAGCCAGACGAGGCGATGCCAATGATCGCGAAAGCATCTCAGACTTGTTCAATTTAGACACACTTCGATCATCATCATCTGATATGACAAATAAACGTGTTAATTTCTCCTCACAAACACAGTGAAAGACGGGGAAAATAGAAAGTTTCACACACAATTTTACTTTCCTACTGTCTCAGTTCACTATATATTATCTATACTATTGTCTATCGTATTGTATCGCACCGTACCGTATCGTATTGGATCCTCCTCTCTAATAATATAGTGGCATATATAGATGTATAAGCAAACTGTAAAGTGACATAACTACCGAATTCCACAGTGCCACGAGTCTCAAGGGAGTCACGAGCATCCTCGTGTGATCTATATATACCAGCGCAATATATTCTACCATGCTTAATGCTCATTGCTTACAGTGCACATACTCTTTCTGATGCATATAATCATGTGTAGACAGCCTTCATTCTTATTTTAATTCACTCACTCTCACACACATACACACACACACATTTCCACAGACACAAATATCGCTGGTATCACTGGTACAGTGTACGAACATACACACACACGTACAAAGTTGGCTGTTACGGTTCATATGTACAAAGCAAAGTTGTGCAGAAAACATACAAACATGCTTTTCCCTATTTTGTTCTGTGCACAGACAGTGCTAATAACTATATTTGTTTCGTTGCTCGAGTTTTTTAAGTAAAAATCCCAGATTTGAGCGAGAGCTGGATTTTTCCACTTTTTATTTCTTCCACTGCTTTTTATCCCTCCATTCTCACATTCTCACTTTCTCTGTCTCTGTCTCTCTGTTTCTCTCACATTCAGATGCAAATATAACCAACGATTCTTAGACGAGCTAAAAGTTTTTCAAGGAGCCGGCAAAAAATCCCTCCAGTCAGCTCCTCGTACATCTTGAATCACTCTCCTGATGATATTTACGTATATGCATACAGATATTATACGTATATGCAGATTTGATGACTCAGGAGGATCGTTTAAGCTGCTGAATATTCCACTGTATTTTATTTTTTGTATGTATTAAATGGCAGCCAAATTGAGAATTGACACTCGGCTAATTTTCCACATGCATTTGGCGATTGCATAATAATAAATATAGTAATAATATTACGATACGCTAATCTAAAACCGTGTATAATATACCTATAAAGTACCTTTCTATGTATCTACGTTCTACGTTCATGCCCAAGTTGAGCCTTCTTCCTCGCCTTTATTCATCTTTATTTCCATTCATAATCCACTCGACTCATTCCATTCAATTCAATTCGATTCAATTCAATTTAATTCCATTTGGTATTATGTATATGTAGTAGCTAACTATGTATTGCACACCATGCCATACCATGCAATGCATGGTACATATGGGTTTGGAGTTTGGATCTACGTAATGCTGGTGACGTATCGTCATCATCATTAAATAAACGTGTAATGTATTTACTCGCTCAATTTCTACTTGCACTACGTGTCATCCTCGGCATCTGGAGAAATTGCCATTGTACACAATACAGATTGTTGTTCAATTACAGGCGTATATAGATACAGGCAGATATATTATAGCTAGCTAAACTACAGCTGTAAACGCTATGTGTATGTACAAATTTAATTTCTATGTGTGCAATGTACATATTATCGATCTGGATTTTCAACCGTATGTGTATGCAGTTCCACACCTCCGCCTCCGTGTGCGTATATGCATGCATGCCATGCAGTGCAAACACACGAGACGCAAGACACAAGACACAAAACACAAGTCAAGTGATGTGATAAATTTAGCAATAGAGCATCTGGCCGGATGATAATAATGATGAGGGTTGGAGATGGAATGGAATAGGAAATTATACTGTGTATGCGGTGTATGTATATGTATGTACATGCTGGAAATTTGCAATAAATAAAGCACATTTGAATAAATAAAAAGGAGGGAGACGCATTACGCAGATATACAGTGTGTGTGTGTGTGTGTATTGGAGCCGGTGAACGATGGAGCTTTATTACACTCATTTCATCATTCACACACTTCATTTCATTTCATTTTCATTTTCATCACCAACTCACCACTACAACTCTCCTCGTCATCACTATATCATCATGTATGTATATGTACTACCGCCATCACCACTAACATCATCAGCATAACCACCTTCATCACTGTGCCATCATTATTATCACTTCCGTACAAATTACAACGAGCGGTGCATGTATGTATGTATATGTATGCTTTAATATGATGTACATACATAGGGATTGTGCATGTATTTGTCTATTCATTCATTCATTTTTTATTTATGGAGATAGGTAACTAACTATCGTCGGGTACGACATGACAAGATATGATATGGTTTGGTATGGTATCATGGTCCTCTTTCTCCGCGGAAGAAAGGCGGCGGCACGACCACACTGCACACTGAACAGAACAGAACAGAACAGGTAAGGTAGTATACAAAATGTAAAGTGAGTATGAAACGGTTATTAAACGACATGACAACGATGACGACGGCGGAGACGGAGACGAGAAGACAAGTGGGGAGAAAAAACAGTAATATCATTAAAATGATGGGAAAGAGGAGAAAGGGTCCGAACACCAAATGCCAAACGCCTGGTGCTGGTGTTGGTGGTGGCAGCGGCAGCTCGTTCGCAAGTCGTTTGTAATTCGTAATGGGTATGATATATAACATGTACATACGTGTGTTTATACGTATACAAATGTGCGTTCGTTACCTGTACGAATTTACTTTATATGTATACACTATACACATACAATATATTCGTACCTGTATCTAGATAAGCTACCATTATTATTATCATTGTTGTTATTATGATTGTGTTTGAAGTTATTATGGTTTTACTGGTCATCTGTTTTCTTCTCCTGTGTGTGTTGATGTTGTTCTTTTTGCTTTGTTATTGTTATGACTCTGATGATTGTCAGTTGTTTTTAATGAGGGGTTGGAGGGACGTAATAATTACAGACTGGGTAAGTGGAACTTGTGTTGATAAAGGAGTGTGTAATATCTGTGTCGAAATGAGCGAATGAGTGGAAAATGAAAATGAAATGGAGAAAACGATAAGACGAAAAAGAAGAAGAAGAAGGCGAAGAGGAAGATGAGGAGGGAAAAACGCATGGTGGGATACATACATAACATACGATTGCATGGCATAGCATGAAATGGTAGGTACATAGTCCATATACATATTTACTGTAGTGAGGTGGTGGAAAAAAGGCAAAGTTGCTTGCAAATTGAATTAAGCATTGGAGTAAATATGTATGTATGGATGTGCTGAAACTGGAAATGAAGTTTTGGTTCTGGTCTCGTCTCTCTTCGGAGGTTTTGTCTAAAGTATGTACATAATATATGTATAGTTTACACTAGTTTATGCATACATATTATGTGTATATGTATAAGTATATTGTGTAGTCCTGGTTCTGGTTCCACCAACACAACAACACAAAACAAGACACCTGTGCTATTCCATGCAATACCTTCCCTTATACAAGATGATACATTGGCATGAATGGTCCATGCATGCATGCATGCATGCATAGATATACATACATAGATAGGAAACCAGTGTATATGTATATATGTAGTGGACATGAATATCGTTATATGAAATGGAATGATAGGTGTAGTTAATATGGAAAGACTGGGGAAGATAAACCACTTTGGTTTTTACCCTCTAATTTTTTCTAAACTTTATTGGATATCCACGAGAGAGGAGGAGAAAGGAAGAAAAAATCAAAAAGAATTTTATTACTATTGAAGCTCACGTCGGGATAAATCAAGAACACAGAGAACACATATAGAGAAAGAGAATAGTGCCGATTCTAAAAACTCGCACAAGTGGTTTTATCACACTGGCTAATAAAAAAATAAAAAGGTGTTCCAGTTGCCTTACATTTGTAGATAATATTGAATGTCTGTTTTTTTGTACGCGCGGTGTTGTATTGTATTGTACAATATTTTGCATTGTGCAGATTTCATCGTCTTCCCGGCCTTCCTCTATAAAAAAATATGTACTTACTTACAGACTGTTTGAGGACAGCAAATAGATGGATAATGTGCATACTTATATTAATAATACACATACTATGTATTTAATATTATATTATGTGATGATGACATGAGCTTCCCATCAATTTACCTAGATATGTATGTATGTGTGTATGTACTACGTTTGTCATATGTTTATACACATATTATATACACGAACGACGAGCTGAAGAGGCGGACGAGGGTTGTAAATGACATGATTTTTATATGCAGAGGGTAGGTGGATTTGTTCTTTGCAAACTTGCTTTTTTTTATTCTTTATCCTCTGTCTTTGCTCATCCGCTACATTCTACAGAATTTTGAGTATATATGTAACTATTCACATTCGCATCGTCAGTCCAAGTCCAGCTTTATATCAGTACAAAATATGTATGTATATGCATGTAGATAGTATGTAAACTTCTCACTCTACTGCTTACTCTTCTTCTCAAACAGCCAGGCAGCGTAGTTTAGTTACACTTGTATTGTACAAACGAAGGAAAAGGTGTGCAATCCATTATGTCATACTTATGCATGGTATGAAATTATATTACTTTATAAAACGTAGGTACATATATGTATTAGATGATACTTAAGTAATAAGTAATACTCTGGAGAAGAAGAACAAGTGAAGAAAATATGGATGCTTGCTCTTCCACTTCTTTTGCATGCATAATACATAATACAACACTATACGTAATACGTATGTCTGTAATATTTAGCATACACATGTAATGTAATGTCTATCTGTACACATTCTCTACAGTACACGATACATACATTTTACACACAAACTCCTCAGACTCTACACTCTACACACACAGACACTCAGACATTTTTTTACTTCACTCTCGCTTTTTCAATCGTTTCTTCTTCTACTCTTCTCCTCGTCTTCTTTTTCTCATTTACTCAGTCCGTGAATGTTTGTACACAGATTTTATAGGACTATTGTATGTACAATGTACACGGTACAGGTACAATATAATCATGTACGTACCTATTGTAAAAGTCACATTCATTTGTGTACATTTACCTGTATAAAGTTTATGCACACATTCTTTTCACTGTATAGATTTTACATTGTACATACATACATATCTACTGTATAATATGTGTGCTTGAACGAGGATAAGCATGATAAGTTTTCCTT
The DNA here is from genome assembly GCA_034698285.1 of Sminthurinus bimaculatus. Classification (NCBI taxonomy): domain Eukaryota; kingdom Metazoa; phylum Arthropoda; class Collembola; order Symphypleona; family Katiannidae; genus Sminthurinus; species Sminthurinus bimaculatus. The sequence continues at coordinate 4,995 of JAQIVE010002816.1, read as the reverse complement.
TATTTACATCAATATAGCAACCAACCACCAACATACCACCACCACATTCGACTTTAGACATTATGCAAAGAACAAGGGGAATAAAGAAATCTCTCTGTCTGTCTCAACTTCCATCCCATTTCATCCCTGTCTGCTAACATGATTTTTTTCCATCCCTAATTCGCCTTTAAATTCATCGTATTAAATAATAAATAATGTTCAAAATGTAGGCAAAAAAGTGAAAAAAGGAGACTTTAGTTATTAGACTTTAGATTATACGCTGATATGGCTACATGCAGTATTATGCATGTATAAAATTTAAACTACAGATTTCAGTCTGTATACACTGTATATTCTGTACACAACTTACATACTGTCCATTTAAACACCCTCAAATTTGAAAGGTAAAGTAAAAGTACAAAAAATAAAACCATACGCCATACCACAACATTGCTAAATCCCATGGAGTAGATTTTCCTGAAATCTTCTGGCTAATGAAATGTGTGTATGTGTATTACCATTGGTAATATATAATATAAAAACCTATTTGCGAGGAGTAGTAATCCTCATGTGGGAAAAAGTAAAGACGGTTACACTGGACACCAGTTGATTGTTGATGGTGATGGTGAATTCCCCAATTTTCTCAAAAGGCTTTCTTATTGCGATTGGATTTGCCAAGGTTTTGGGCTCACTAATTTCCCCATTGTTTGGTGCACTGCATTTTATATATATACTGTATTGTACCGTATTGTATATTGTACTGTATGTATTATGTATACTCGTGTGTCTAGAAAAAATTGAAATCTATTAGTATTGGAAATTGAATTATGTATTATGTATGTATATTTACTTGTGGATTTGAAGAGCTGGATAGCTGGAGATTGTAAAGCTGGGATTGAGATTTTGAATGGAATGTAAAATATAATAATAAGGTAGTTGTAGTTTAGTTGTATTATATTATATTTTATGTATATTGTACAAAGATTCGGGAGGGGATGAAGGGAAAAACATAGCGTATAACATGGCATAACAATGCATAACATAACATAAAATCAGTTCCTAGAGAGAGAGAGAGACAGAGGGAATGTCATGGTGTTAATAGCCTGTTTGTATTCTGCACCTTCCTCTATTTTATTCCGTCCATTGTATCCTATTCACTATTTACCATTTACCCGTCTGCTGGTATTTTTGCTGGGAGTTACGACTGGCCGGAGGTTTTCATGCCCTTGCCTTGAACATACATAGATAACTTGAAGCCTAATGCAATCCAATGGAATGGAATGGATTGCTTTTGCCTTTTCCTTTTTTTTGCTTTTGATTTTGCTTCGGCTGTGCATCAGTTAGTTTGTCGGTGTATATCTTATGATGGTGTTTTTCTGTTTGTCTTGTGAACTAACTGACTGACTGACTGACTGGACCTCTTTTTCTTTTTTGCCTTGGGTGGTTGTTCATGTATTAGTGACCAGTCTAGAATCCACAATATCTGCATTGTATAATGTATAGTTAGATTCAAATGTACCAGGACCAAAGACCAACTTGTAAAATGTGATGTTATGTATGCAGAGGAAAAAGAAGAAGAAGAAGAAGAAAATGACGATGGATAGAAGATGAACAAGAAGAGGAAGAGAAAAAAAGATTCCAGTAATTTAAATTGTAAATTGTATTATTGAGATTCTTCTTCTTTTTCTTCACGTGTACTTATAAATGTATGTTTGATGTTTGCATTGTTGATACATAGTTGGAGCAGGCTCACTAAGCATGCATACAAAGCTTGTACATTGTACATACATATATTATGTAGAATATTAGTAGCTCAACTGGAATTTATCCAGATCCAGACGACAATCCAGACTGACAAAAATGAAGAAGAACAACAAGACGGAGACGACTGAGTCAGCCAGACCAAAATGAGCCAGAATTTCAAAAGTTGTCCTCACATAAAAAAAATCTACAATCCACACAGACTTGTGTTGACTTGACTTAACTTGGCGGTGCTGAACTTTTGTCCAGGTCTTAAATATAAATAACCTCTATGAAAAACCTGTGCATGTACATTGTACATATATATATAATTTTATTAGGTATATCCATGCAGACGGCCAGATTCTGGTTTGTCTTTAATGTGACTGTGTAATGTAAAGTAATGTAATGTGCAGACGTCAGACCACGTGTGTTTGGACAAGCAATGATAATAATAATATAATCATGATCGAGAGTATGTACTAAAGGAGGAAAAAGTGAGAAAGGTGAAGGTAACAAAGTCGCAAGGTTAGTCGGTCTACTCACATTCACATCACACATAAACATATTTATATTGTATACACACAAACAGACAGACAGAGTATAAAGAACTATAATACTTATTGTGTATTGTAGATTCCAACAGGATTGTCAACTGGCCAAAATATATATTATGTATATTAGGTTTGTACTTTGCATGTGTGTGTTTGAGCAGTATCAAGTTTTTACATTCGCATTTTTTACTTTTGTCTAACTGCGGAGTTGTGTCTGATTTATCTGCAATCTGCAAGCCAAAGTCCTCTTCAAAATTCTCAACTCTCAATACATACTAATTGTATGTATGTATGTATGATCATCAATTGTTCAAGTAAGTAGGTTTCTATTTTCTCAAAAAGGTAGAACAAACGTACCTTAAAATCAATGAGAAAAATCCCCCGCTTCAGTTTACTTAATTTTCAAAAACATTTTCTCACCTCTCTTTGAATTTCAAAACTGCAGCCAGCTGCTGGTCTTTTTTTGTTTTGTTGAATTTCGAATGCATTGCAAGACCATTTTCTTAGCATTCAGCAAGATCTAACGTAATATTACACAAAAAATGGTGATTTTGTCAGCTTCTCTCTCAACTTTTTCACAATAAGTTTGACCACTGAGAAAGTTGACAAGTAGGGGAAGAAAAAGGGAAAAAAGACAATAGAATCAGAACAAAGGCGACAAAAGGGATTTCTTCTTTTATTGTCATGGTCCGACATGGAAAACGGAACATGAACTCCAGTCCAGTTCATTCCACTTTACTTTTCTCAAAATCAAGGGAAGCAAAATGGAGGAAAAGGGAAAAAAGGGCCACTGGTCTCAAGTCTTCTATTTTATGTATGTTTCATCCATTATTATATGGACTCTGGAACATATAGCTGGAAACAAGAAAGTGGAACTAGATCAAAAACTAGATCAGAGCAACAACAGAGATTTAAAGCTATTCTTCTTCTTCTGCTTCTTACAAGTATTATAAAAGTATCAAGTCATCGAATAGCTGTGTGTGCATTACATTATATGTGAGCCTTTCATTAAATCTTAAAAGCTCCATCATAATCGTAACACAATATAAAATGTACAGTTAATATAATAATACAATATATTTCTAGCCTGATGCACTATTATGATGAACAATAAAGACAGACAGATTTTCAAAAGTCAGAGCCTCAACAAACTGCATGTATATGTAAGTACAGTCAAATAAAATGAGAAAAGTGCAGGAGGCAAAATCAAAGATAAACGGACTGTTTATCTTTGATTTTGATTTTCCAACAAAGTTGTTGATGATGATGATGGAGCCTTTGGCCATTGGCCTGGCATGTCTTGATTTGACTTCTTCTTGCTTTTGGCCTTTGAATACATACATATGTATGTAAATGCATCATATTTTACTCCTCCTGCTTTTCACCAGAAAACAGAAAAAAGGGAAAGAAACAGCATCAATGTGTTACAGTAGAGTTACACAGTGGCATTATGTTGATGATGATGACGACGGTCCTTGATCCTTCATTTTCACCACTCACTCACTCATACATACATACTTCCATCCATCCATCCACTCACCAGAGTTGAGTTGAGATTTGACTTGAACTTTGGAGTGAACTCAGTGTTTTTTCTCTCTGTCTGTTTCTCGTTCCCCATGTGATGGAATGGGCCTGTGTGACTGTTCTGACGAGGACGATGACGATGAGACCCTGATGATTGTGGCGTTATGTTGTGTATCTGCATTGCCATGAGAAGTAAAGGAGCAAATGTTGATACACAAAAGCGCACACAAGCATCCATACATATACCGTATACACATAAGAATAATAATATATTACACTTTAAATTCTACAAAGAAATGTACAAAGCGGACAGGGAGAATCAGATGAAAGGAAACTCCACAGACTGACTCAACTGAAAACTGGAGCAGTTTAAAGACGAATTTCCCGTCCATGGGAATGGAAAAGAGGGAAAAGAGTGAGCTTTTTGTGTATACATAATATACAGTTGAGTATTACAGGGCAGAGTTGAGAAATACATAACATTATACATACGCTTACGTATAGCCTAGAAACCTGACAGAGCGAGTACGAGTACACACACACACATAACATACAACATGTCGATATCTAAGTACACTTTTGCTTATGCGTATTACGTGGATTTGTGTGTGTATGTGTGTGTGAGTGTTGAGCATTTAACCTTTGGAACTTTGCAACTGCATCGCATCATCCAGTTGCCACTGCCACATAATCATCTCATTGAAATATATGTGAAAACTAGAACTGGAGTAAAGAGTGAGCGTTGGAGCATTATTATAAATACGACATTTCCATTGCTCCTCTCTTTCTCTTTATCTCTCCCTCTCTCCTTCTGCCTCTCTCTGTATTGAATTTTCCATTTAAAATTCCAATTCAATAGAGAATAAAGAAAGTGTTCCCCTTTTTGAAGTCCCTTCTTCCTTTTCTTCTTGCTCTTATTCGGGTTTCCTCTCCTTTATTCATTCTTTTTACCACGACACTGCACATTGCATGCATTGCATTACATTACATTATACATCATGCATACAAGCATTGCTTAGGATCGGAAAAGTGGTGTATACAACGGTACAACTTGTCAGAGGACACTATGAGAACGCAAAATCCATCGGAATTTAAATTCTCACTCTTTTTAGCCGGGTGTGCGAGTGGCAGTTTATTTCTCCTCAAAAACCCAACCACAGAAAATATTTACTTACAATATATTATAATAAATATATAT
>JAQIVE010002815.1:0-18622 GCA_034698285.1 Sminthurinus bimaculatus | reverse complement strand
ATGTCGGATAATCGAGGGAATCTCTCGACTATCCGAAATGGAATGCGAGAATGGAATGCGTATGTACATGCATTCTTACATTTACTTTCACGCTTTCGATTATCCGATGTTGTCGGATAATCGAGGGCCGGATAATGGAGAGTGTACTGTATATAAAATGGAATTGCAGCTGAACACAAGTATTAGCGGCGTACACTCAAAATTTCAAACCGCAGATCAGGTTCGATCAAAAAACATGAAATCGCAGACAAGAAAGGTGTACTAAAACTCTAGAAATAATATTTTCTAAACGGTTGATCGTATGACCTTCTCGTTTTCAGATCTACCACAGCAAAGAATTTCAATATATTTTTACAAGTGACTTTCATGTTATTATTTAGCATGAAAAAATACACACTGGTTTGATTTTTACAGGCACTCAAAATCATTCCGAGTTTTAAGTGAACAGCCGGTATTTTTGTGGCGAGATAATATATTTTGGCGGTACCATTTTGGTGACAACAAAAATATTTTTGGTGGCGAGATCATTTGTTTTGGTGGCAAAATGATTAAAAAACTTGGTGGCAATAAATATAGATCTTGGCGGTAAAATATTTAAAATTTGGTGGCGAGATCAATATTTTTGGTGGCAAAATATTTTTGAATTTGGTGGTAAACTTTTGGTGGCGAGATCATTTATTTTGGTGGCGACATCAATATTTTTGGTGGCAAAATAATTTTGGAAATTGGTGGCAAAAAATATCGGCTTTGGTGGTAAAATAATCACAATTTGGTGGCGACATTGATATTTTTGGTGGCAAAATATTTTTACGTTTGGTGGTCGAGTTTTGGTGGCGAGATGATTTGTTTTGGTGGTGCAAATTTGGTGGCAACATTTTGGTGGCGAGATCGATTGTTTTGGTGGCGACCAAAATAGGTAGCCATTTCACAACAACCACAGCAATATTGAACTACGGGGTAGTAACCAATGAATGTGTGTGTGCGTGTGTGTACATTCAATGTTACCTTAAAGCTAAACCCCTTCTTTGCATCGCAAGGTTTCTGGCATCTTTCGCAGTTATACTGATTTTTATCGTCCAATATTTCTGGGACAATAAAAGAACGGAGCGCTTCTTCCTAAAATTTCAATTACAAGATAATGAACTTTAATAATGTGATATCATCAAACACGCTGGTGATTTTTTTATGAGTGTTCCAAACATTGAATACGGAAACTTGGCGTACCAAAGTTGGGTTTTTCAATGGACTTCCAAAAACGCGTACTGGCAAAGGTAAAGCAAGGAACAATTCTTCCTTACAATTTCGAATCATACAATTTTGACACTCCACATAGTCCGTAAGAATACCTAACACAAAAAAAAAGCAAGATTAAACGTCAAAGTTGGCCACTTTGGAAATTACAGATAAAATAAATTTTGCCAGTTACCTCCATACAAGCCTGATAAAATTTCTTGTTGTGGAGTTTGTTTGAATTCTTCCGATAAATGTTCCATTAGAAGCATAAATAAATCGGAAATATCATGTTGTATCCAAACTTCTTCCCCTTTCCATCCAAAAGTGTTTGTAAGCTCTTCTGTTCCGACATTTCTGTAAGTATAGGAATGAAAAATATTATTTTATCTTAGTATGTCTTGGAAAGATAGATGGATAAATAGTTTCAATATTCAATACAAATGGGATTGTATATTATTATTATACTTAAAAGAAATTTAATGTGTTAACATGTACTTCTTACCGTCGACAAGAAAACTGGAGCTGCAAGAATAATTTTTGGAGTGCAAAAGCAATTGACTTCTTTTTCCTAATATCATCTACATACTGATAATTGTATAATGCGTTTCGGATTTCAGGTGTGAAAAAAAGAGACTGCAACAATGAGTTAAGGTAACACGTCATCGATAAATTTGACAGACCAACAAACTCGTTGTAAATTACATCTGAAAAAAACAAGTAGAGAATGCAGTTTTACATTTATACGGAAATCAATCAATACCAGGATTACTGGATTGAAAGCAGATTATAATATTGTAGTAAACGTATTATCAAACAGTATAAGCGACATATTTACCTCTTGACACCACAGCTTTGGATGACGTATCACCAATTACATCAATAATCATAGACTGAGGTTCATTATTAGGAGCAACAGCTGATAACTCTGCATCAAGCCGCCGCACTACTTGCTTTGTCTCTTTATTTTTCTTCTTAAGCTTCTTTCTCTCCAATGATACCGAATATTCTTTTTGCCTACTCGGTACAATGTCCATTACTGAAAAAGTTTCTTCTGGTGGATAAGTGCCGATTTCATGCTACATTAAACATTCACAAAAACCAAAATTTTACCAAAATGTTAGATTATCAATTATCAATTATATACTAAAAACAGTAAGTATTATGTAAATCATTTTATGGGTTTAGACTTACGATCTCGCCTTTTTTCAGATCTTGGTAGACTAATTCAAATTCAGTTTTGGAAACATCGAAGCGCTTTGCGGCATCGTTGACAAATTCTTCCAGCTTAACGGAGGATGGATAGGTAAATAAGAAAGCTGAACTACCAGCCTGTGAAATTCCAGCAACATCCCGAACCTTCAATGTAATTAGACCAGGAGCAAAATCTCCAGAAGCGTTGTCACTGCCAACTACATCCTTTAAATAAAAAAAATGTACAATCAATTGAAAAAGTTTACAGTTTACATGACAGGAACGTCTATCTTTAGCTGAGCGTAATGTTCGTGGGTCTTTGTAAAGTAAAAATGGACAACTGTGTATAGTGTATACTGTTTACTATATATATAATGATGTGTAGTACCTAAAATAGGTACTACCTACATGTAATATACTACAAATCATTCCATTATCATGCATATAAAAACATAAGTACTTTAAATGAATATCAACAAACCATGTTTTTTTGCAATCTTGAGTTAAACGCTAATGTGTGTTCTAATGATGGTATTGAACGGTGCTAAACAACAGTGGTTATTAACACATATAATATTATTATTATGTAAATGTTTATCGTTTATCGTAGTATGTATTTGAATTTATCACGTGCGAGTCTTCGCGTATTTGATATTATTTGCTACAGTCAAATTTTAAATCTTTGATTGATTTAATTTGTATGTAAGTATACAAAAAATCGTTTACAAAGCCAAACACAACAAGTGTAGTGTTATTACTTGTAGTGATCAAAGGTTAAAAATACTTTGAATAAAACATCAAGATAAGTTTCGGCTGCTTGTAAATGTAACATAAAGTACACACTGCACACACAAAATGATGTGGATATTCAATATTTCGGCAAACCAATAAAACAATACAATAAAATTCGGGTTTTTCTAAATCCCGTGTAAATCTAGAGACGAGCTAGAGACGTGGTCAGTTTCCTTCCTGAATATGACCCGACTTTTTTAGTTTACGATATAGATCACCACATGGAGTGCTTTTTACTATTTCCATTTCCCTGTACTACTTTCCCTACTTTCAAAAGAAATAAAAAAGATCACACACAGTTCTATTAATAGCTCAATATACAAAATCTTATACAGGCAGAGATACAGAAAGATTTTAGTCCCTCATCAGCAGTATATTTGTGTACATTATGTATTATCCTGATAAAAGTTAGCGAAAGATGAACATACAAGCAGAGAAACATTATTTTTGGAAGTCTGTAAAATGTAGAGTGTGTAGTCATGATGTTTGATATTGTATATTGTGTACATTGTATGTGCATCATGAATTTAAGACTATATTATTGTGTGCAGTACATTGAAACAATAATAATAATAATACATCAGAATATTATTATGATTAGATGTGTAAGTAAAATATTAAATAGCAAAATAAAACAATTACAATTACCTGGCCATCACCTCTAAAATCCCCCATTCTTTGATAGATTATTTTGTTTTGAATATTACAAAATACTATTAAAACTAGACACGAATTTGGGAATTCAGGAGCATGTAAAATGTAAATCCTTTAGATAATATATTAGAGTTGTCACACTTAACCAACTTAACCTGCCTTGTTTATACTACAGTAATATTTTACTTATTGCATTTAACAATAACAATACTGTCTCTTTAAGCTAGGTAGGTTATACTCGGTGCCCGGTGTCCTTAAGTCTTCTAAAAAAATATTATGCACCGTGACTGTACTTGTGTATCCCGTCTGCTCTATGTAATAAATATTTACTACGAATTGCGAGTGCAAAAAAGATATCTAGATCGATCTAATTTTAGGAGTAAAAGGGAGATTACCATTTTGTCAATCTCATCAACCTTGATAATTTCTTGATGTGAAACTTTTACATTTTACACAAGATTAAGTCAGAAAATTTGACTTTTGACCTGAATTAAACTTTTGCCGAAGTTGACCCTGCACCCCACACACGTTTTCTTCAAAATCTAAGTACAAGATTTTTATATTTCCTTTTTTTCGATAAAGAGCGAAAATCTGTAATGTTGACATCCTTGCTCAAACCGCGGGGAAAAGTTTAAACACTCTGAATTCATGTTTTTTCATGCTTTCCGTTTTTGCTTTGCTGTTGATTGTGTATTCACTGCATACCTATTCGTTCAGTTTTATTCTTGTCTCAACTTGTATGGTCAAGCGTCAAGCATTCGGTGTTCGGTTTTTATATTGTGTTCGTTCTGGAGTTTTGTATAAATAGGTTGATTAAAAACAATATTATTAAATGCGGTTGCTAACGATAAAATAATTATTTTATAGTCACTGTAAATTACTCTCAGCCGTTCATTTCTGATTTCTGATTTTCTGATACATAGACAGTATTATTTACGTTGTAGTTACGTTTGACGTTATAGCTCTTTACTCTTTACTCTTTACTCCTTCATTCCTCATTTTAAGTAAGCATTTTAATAGGTTGGTTAGCAACCTCATTTAATCTAGAAATCAATCCTTCGACTTTAAAAAGTTGTTCGTAATTAATTTGTTCTTGTGTTTAATTTTGTTTTTGATACCTTTAAAATTGGAACTATTGGAAGTACTTAGCCACATTATCATAACCGGTAAGAAACATTCTGCCTGCGTTACTTACGGGAAGCATTCGGAAATAAACACAAAACACAATCAGTCCATTTATTTATAGCACCAAAATGAACCAATAATCAATAATATAATTTTATAGAGTATAGATAAGTATTTATAAGTGTGTTTTTATAAACGAGTTGTGGATTTTTCAAACAATAGGTCATATCTCATAGCTTAGTCATTGACCTTCAACAACATTATGACAACTGCAAGCACAGTTCGTCCAGTTTTTGACGATGATGATGAAGAACAACAACAGGGCTCATCGTCGTCTGAATCAATAATACTCAAAACGAAAATAAACTTGCATCAGGTTTTCAAAGATCGAATGATTGTATGGTACAAAAATTTACCTCAAAAGCGTAAAAAGCTGCTGCTGAAAAAAACAATACTCAAGCAAGCAATGAAGGAGGCAACTTCATTACGTTTGGACTATAAAACGTTGAATCCGAATTGGCTTCGACAACTTCATGAAGAAGAGGGCCTTGATTTTGTCGAATTACCACCAGAGGAAAAATTTCGAAGAGTGAGTGACACACCGTGCACATTGCACATTATTTCACAAATAAATTAAACATAATAGCATATTATACAATATATTATAATTATGCGTAAGTAATAAGTGTACATTATGAAAATTTAGAACTTTGGTGCTATAATTTGTGCACTTATTTATACGTTTGTTTAATTTTCTCTCTAATTGTTTTGATAAAAACAGCGTGAGTTTAGGAAACTCCGAAAACAAATTATCCATCCAACGAATCCTGATGAGGTCATGAAAAGGGAAGACGTTGAGAAATTGCTACAACTTACAGTAGGATCAATTTCTGATGACAAAATCCAACAAGTAATGGGGAAAATTTCAAAGCAAAACCTTAGACCTTCGCAATGGTGTCCAAAAAAATTTCGATGTGACCTCGTGAAAAACGGACAGAGCCATCCTCAAAAGAAAGAAACAGTAGGGAAAAGTAGATTTGATGGATTGAAATACATTGATTTGCTGGGTATGCACTGCATAAGTATACATAATTAGGAAGCAAAAAGTACCTTACGATTAAAAATAGTCAGTATGTATATTATTATATGCTAATGAATGCTTGCATTTTTTCATGTCATGTTTTGCCTTATATATGTCAGTATTCCATACATCAATTTTTTTTTATAGATGAACCACCGCCAAAAACGTACATTGATGAATATTTGAAAGGAAATTTACTACCTAGGGTTATGAAAACCGTGGTCAACTTAAAAAAAGTTGAAGAGGAAAATATAACTGTGGTTTATTGGGATTACAACGCACCTGAAATTGATGTAAGTCACTTTATGTTACTTTTAATTGTGTGCACTTGAAACGACGAAATGGAAAAAAAAGTTAAAGTCCATGGAATTATCGGTCATTTGTCTACTTAGTTTTTTTTTGTAAAACGTTTTTGCAAAACGGCGTTGCATAAACAAGGTGTCATTGCTAATTAATGGTGTGTTTGTCGTTTTATACTTTTATACAGAGGAATTTTGCTCCCAAAATCCATGAATCCAATAATATTTTTGGACGTTTATCTTAAGACTGAAGGGAAGCCTGATGATGCACAACATAATGTGAAATATGAATGTACACTTTTTAGTCATTTTAGTTTATTGTCGTTTCATTTAGCAACATTTTTGCTACTATTATAAATCATAACCCAATATGATTTTCGGAACTAAGTCCTTACAGCTTACGTTTCCTTTCAACTGAACCGAAACTGAGCGAAAATTGTAGATAGAATTCGAAAACAGCGATTAGTAGACGCTAGCGAATCTTTTTTCTACAAAAAAAATTATATATTTTGAAAAGCAAATCGCAAAAATAATTATTTAAGTGGATTTTTCTTTCAATACTTATCTAATTTCTCAAAATATAACATACAACGGAACATCGTATGTAGTGAAAAGTACTTAATTTGCATAAAAATATCTAAACACCTTTGAAAGTAAGATAGTAAAATATAGACACAATATGAGTTTCTTGTAGGTGATAACATTTTCAGAATGCAGACATTAGAAACTACTTAACCTAAGAAGATAAGGGAAAAACAACTTATAACTACTCCTTTACTTGACGTAGACAATACTGAACTCTATCAATACTGTTGTAGACTGTTATGTTACAAGGTTATACTATGTATCGTATAATAATTTAATAATGCGTAGTGAACAAACTCAGCAATAATTAATAATTTATATTTACGGCATCATATTCAGAATATGAAGGTAAAATAATCTGAAATATTATATTGTAGTCGTTTAGTTCATAGTTTATTATTGAGTGAGTAATATTGGCTTATAATCATTTAATTGTATTTATTCATTTTGAATTTCATAAACATCATTATAATATGCCTATAGCATTCATGTTGTATTGAATAGTTCAAGATTTTGAACTACTCACCTACCTATTATGTTATGTATTGTTAAACTATTTGTTGAGGTTGACTCCTTGCTATATAATATAACATGTACTTAAATGGTATTTTAACATTTTACAAAAACAAATGAGATGACTGTATACACTTACTAAGTTGAACCATAACAAAATCATAGCATTACCTAACCGTAATAAAAAAAATAATACAATCTATTTACTTACAACAATTAGTAGTACAATAACATAAAACACTAAATTGAATTCACAATGAAAACAATATTGAACTTTGGAGAATAATTTTACGAGTCTTATGGTGCTGATTGCTGATATTACTAGTGTATGTGTGTGTAACGTGTAAAACATACTTTTCCTATCGACTAAAAAAATTTTTATTACGTTTTTTAATTAAAGTTTTGTTCTAATATCTTTACCTCGATAATAACCCATGATAGTAATCAATCAATTAATAATTTATAGATAATTTTAATCGTCTACTTGATTATTAATTATTATTATAATTATTATTATTGGTAATATTTATCGGGTTTTTCTGAAGCAATTTCATGAATGATTTTTAATAGCGTCGAAGTCGATAACATATTATGTACTATCATTATTATTTATGCAGTTTTTACACGAAAATATCTATGAATGACGTATTATTTTTGGAAACGTATACTTATTATGCATGACAAATGTTGTAATTTCTTTGTTTGTAAATGTTTGTTGCTCATCATTAACTTCTATTCTCTATCCCTACACTAATTTTTGTCACTAGACTTGTCAATGAGACACACTGATTAAAACGCGTGACACAAATAGAAAGCGGTGCAAACAAAGGCAAAAAATAAGTAGATGAAAGTACGCTTTATCATAATATTATAATAATTAATAATTTATCAAAATTATTCATAACTAACATAATATTCGTATAACTCTTAGTCGATATTAGTTTTCCTTGAGTTTTTTAACAACTAAAAACTACGAATGTACGTAAAAGTACAATATTATAAACTTATATAAACAGTTCTATTGACTGTCTTTTACTCACAGAGTCTATTATAATAGTTTTTAAACAGTATTTTATGTTTTAAACTAGTAATAGAATAGTTTCGCAAGGAAGAAAACGATAAAATTAAATAGTGTACAACTCCTACTGGTTTTTTGTTTCAACAGTTTTACTAGTACAGTCATTTTTCTTTTTTAACTAGATAGAGTTTTTGCATTTTCGTAATCTATATTATATTATTGGAATTTTAGAATCAAATACAAAACGGCGATTAAATTAGAAAAAAAAACAAGTGTTTACTATGCGTTAGTACATGAGTATAATACCGACAAAAAAGTGAACTCTTGTTTATCGTGCATCCAAGCTATGCATATAACCTACAATATTCAATATACTGTACGTGTAAATAACATAAAATTAAAAAAAATTTCTTGATCTTTTTCGTTCTGTTTTAAGGTACATCAAGAACTATTCTCTTTTTGTTTTTTTCTCGTATGAATTCACAAAATCTAAATATCAATACACATGTGATCACAGTATAGAGGAATGCACTCGGATGTGTTACGAATTACGAATTTTTCTTTTTTGTTTGCAGATATTATTTATGTAAACACATACATGTAGATGTATGTATATCATTATACAATTATACATTAATACATCGCACAGCTTAAAATATACTATTTATGATTTAGAATGTGCTTTTATTTAGGTATACATACTTTAAACTTTCTTATTCAAAATGATAAAATGACTTTATTTTTAAAAAAACTGACCTATATGAATCTAGGTTTAATATCATAGGTCTCAAAAACTTAAATGGTTTCTATTCATCTACAGTACGTTATCAACGTACTGTAATTCAAAAGTAATCGAGAATTTGATTAATTTACATCATTTTGAACCATTTCCCCTCAAAATTTAAATTTTTGGTAAATTATAAATGCAAAAACAAACAAAATGACAAAGATGAAAACATAACGGTTGTATGTATGTGTATGTGTTTACGTTTACATAGAATACAGTATGGTATATTACATGTAAATATAAATCCATACAAAACAAAACATAATAGTTTTTAAATTAGAAAAATTTCATCCTGATGTACGAGAAGAAAGTCTGTGAACATATTTATAGGAGCAATTGCATTTAAAGACATTTTTAGATTTTCTGACCATAAAAGGTTTGGTCCAAATACCACGGCAAGATTTGATGATGTCATTTTATTCAGGTCACTTCGGTCCATGACCTTTCCGAGAAATTGAACCACATATTTCCTATAAAATGTTTAGAAATGAAAATGAAGTTTATTCATAAACAACTAGTGAAAGTTACATTTGTGATTGAGATAACATGTTCCAAAGGTATATTTGGGACTTACAGGACTGCGTAATTGTCTTCTGGAAGTTTTTCCAATATAATTTGCTTCACAAACTTTCCTTTCGCCTCTGCCGATAGTTCTAAGATTATAGGAAAACACGAAGAATAAGTACATGTCATTAGTTTTTTACTAACCCAACTAGCGTTATCGAACATTGGATTGTGTGTATGTGAGGAATTACTTGAATATTAGTATACTTAATTTAATTTTAAAAAATCCAACTAACTTTGGAACTCAGCAATTTCATCAAATAAATAAAATGTCAATAATGGTTCCTCTAATTCTCGGAGAAAAGCCTTAATTAGAACGGCAGCTAGATGGTAATCATTTGTGAAATTTATTGCTTCTCCACGATTAGCTTTTGCCTGTGACTCCTTGACTGTAGGGAAGAGAAATAGCAACGTTTTGTGTTAATATTATTTATTATTCATTTACCGTTGCAAAACATTATCTCATTTATCATATCATGGAATCTTACCTAGGATTGTGCTGGCAGAGCGGCGAAATAAACCATCTGTGGCTAGCGCTGTAATTACAAAAATATCAGTGTTTGCAAAGTTAGAACGTAAAAATTTTGGTGTTCTACAAATAATAATAAAATTCTACTTTTATCGTTTGTTCGTTTTGCTGTTAACTTGAGAGACTTTACCTTCAGGTTGACTCAGGAACTCTATACACTCTCGCAATATTGGAGGTATGACCTGGTGCAAAATATCATAAGAATTTTGTTTTTATCATTTGAGTGAGAATACATACGTGTAACGCAGAAAACTATTATACGATCCTTGTGGACATGTAAAGAGGAAAAGAAAGCCAAGCAGCCAAATGTTTTGTATTGAATACGGTATTTGCATACCTCTCCATTATTGCGTTCTTTAATATACTGTAAGGAAACCCCAAATTGTTGAGTTTCTAACGGTGCATGAAACGTCGTATTTGATGTTGGTGCCTGGTTAGGATGTACCTTGTTACTTTTTGAGGTCAATTGTGCATCATGGCTGTACAAAATAATACAGTTAATACGTGTACATAATAATATACTTTAAGTTGCAGTAATAGAAATCAAAACTTTTGACATTCAAAGATTTTTACAATCGTTTCCTTCATGGGTTACAAAAATAATGTACAAAATGACGTTCAATTTGCCTTACAAACTTACTCTAAAACCTGTTGGGGTATTGATAATTGGTCTAATCGTAAGTGTTGTTCCAGTTCATTCAAGTAGTTTATGTACATAACTTTCTTTCCGAATTTATTACTGTTGTAGAAAAAAAGGAAGAATTACAATTGGAATATTACATAAATTAGACACCGTTTTAAACCATGTAACTAAAGTAAATACATTAGACATGAATAATTCATAATAATAATATCCGGATCCGTAAGTCACTTACCTAATGACAGGTTTAAATAACTGAAAAGTTAACTTAATGAAATTCGTTGGATGGACGAGATACAGTGCTTTTAAGTTTTTCTTGTACTTGCGTTCAAATGCTCTGTATCCTTGCCAAAGCCACGATAAAGGTGGTTTGTTTTTACTGTTCAGTCCATGATGAAAGTAAACTAAACTATAATCTTGCTCAACGTATTTGTCCAATGTGTATACAAGGTATCTAAAGAAAATAAAAGAATGAAATCAAATGACATCAAACTCGTTATTATATATCTACTTTTACTTTTACAATGACCAGTGTATCACGTGTACGCACTACACACGTGTGTAATTATGATATATCGACATGAGCGTACAGTTCATACATAAGTTAGCAACATTTAATCTATTCTAGATACATCATTCATCTGTAAATTAGGGTAAGCCTACCTGAGGAATCGTTGGTGATCAAAAGATCTATTACATGGTAATTTACATGCCGCAAGGACAATGATTTTCCGTCCATAAGCATCATCTCCAACAACTTCTACAATATTATGTTGGGCTAAAAACCAATAAAAAAAAATTGTTTTGGCTTATTTCTGTTATGATTGCTATGTACATGATACGTGATATAGGATGATTTTAAAATGCACTTCTTATAAAAAAAAACAAGGTAACCGAAGAAGTTATTATGTATTTCACAATTATATATGCACTCACAAATATCTGAAAAATCTTCTTCATCTTGTAATGGAGTAGTCGTTAGAGACTCCGGTTCAGGTACAAAAGGAGCTACAAGAATAAAACAAGGTGAATATAGAGTAAATTCAAACCTCTAAATGACGAATGCCAAAAAAGTATTAATAAAACAATTACCCGTGGCGAGCTCTTCCTCAAAATTTTCCTCTATCGTGCCATCACTTACGGGGGATTCAAGGTATTCGAAAACTTTTATTTCTTCCTCCGCTGTGAAATAAGATGGATGATAAATCAAAGAATCAAGATAGTTAAACAAACAAAAAGTACAAGAATTTAATGTCAAATAAACCGTTGAAGTATATGTTTAAAATACAAGGAAACATTTTGAAGGAAGTAATACTTTTTTAAAATCGCAAATTGGAAAGACAATAATCAATCAATAATATGTCGTGTGCGTATATTTTTATGAAAATTTCATGGAAAATTTCAAAATATTTCCCATACTCCAGTACCTGTAGAAGTTGCTTGTTCAAGTTCTGTGTCGTCAAATTCTAGATTTGGTTCATAGTCATGGAACGATGATAAACTGGGGTATGGGTCTTCATCATCCCCATGACTTGGGTGTACCACAGCCGTATACTCGTTCATTTTTTTGTCATATTCAACTTAATTAACCATTGACAGGATATACCACTCTGTTTAAAGAAAATAACAAAGAAAGTTCACAAAATTATTATGACTGGTTCATGGTTCATCACACAAAAATTTGCACATACACAATTAAAACGGCGTTGATAGTTTTTATACGCACACAAAAATCAATTAAGTATTTAGAACTTTGAGCTTAAATAATAAATGAGCAATTTTTGAAGAAAAACTCTTTAATACTTAAAAACGAAATAAAATGTTGAAATTAGTACACAAGAATAATATCTGGTGTTCAATACTTGTATAGTACTTACTAAACTAATAGTGATTTATTTGCTTCGTACTATCGTAACAGTGTTTAAAAGTCGAGATATAAAAAACGAAATGAATGAAAGATGAAAGTTAAAGTTTTTAAGTCCACAGAGAAACTTCTTATTCTTCAATTTGTAAATAGATAAGGGGATTAGAGTCCAATGATTAGACACCTGAATTCACATATATTTACCCTAAATATTTTATAGAGAACGGTTATTATAAGTTATAGAGATGATTAAACAATTCAATATCCAATATTCAATAATATTAAACATATACATAGAGAGATATGTACTAGAATGTAAATAATATATGTATCAAACCTTCGAAATGATTGTGTAAATGGATTTCTGCTTCACGCACTGTGATTTTTGACTGTTGCAACTACACTTGCTTTAACAATGCACACAATATCTACAAAATAATAATATTACATGTAAATATAACTACCTACTGTTATTTAGTTATTTAACTATCTCTATCTGTATGCGTATACGTATTAATATACATACCTATCGTTAAACAGCCTATTTAACTGAGATAATGGGGATGAAAGAATAGTAATCCCCAACAAACAGGCACACACACACTTTAATCAAAATCTATTACTACTAGCTAAACTCAAGGCTATTTAAATGTCCTGTTGTGTCAATTTTATTAATATGTATGTATAATAGGGAGGACTTTTTTTTATTTTTCTCTAAAATTTGTCTAAAAGTTGAGGTTAGATGACGCCGTTTTCCTTGTGTGTGTTTGGATTCACTGCTGAATGGAGCAAATATAGAGAATGAATGTGTATCTATCTATGTTTTTTTGCACGAAGTTAAGTATATTGCTGAGAAAAATGAATCATTCTTTTTATATCTATCAACTTGTGCATATCAGCCATCGCTTATTATTATCTATAGTAAAATATACATGTACATACATTGATAATAAAGTGCCATATGTCAGTCATATATATCGCTTTCAATTTTAACGGTGATGAGACTAAACAAATGTCATGACGCAATAATGAGTAGAATAATCAGCCATCCGACAGGAATCGTTTATGTGTTGCATGCATATTTTCTTTAGTAATTTATACAAAGGAAAGAACTGACGAACGACGAACTTCAATATATTTAAATGCAATTTATGTATTTAAACTTGAGAATGCACTCTATGTACATTGTGCAAATACTTGTCTTTTGTTTATCTTCTTTAACCTACATGTTTAACTACAAATAAATAGTCAGCCAAGTAAGTATAAGTATGTACAATGTGTACATTATATACTATCTATGTATGTACATAGAAATCTACAAATGCATAGTACATGTATGTGTACGAGTGAATTTGCAGTCTTAACTGTGGTATTTCTTAATGGGGAGTACGCAGGAAAATTGTGTCAGAACGGAAATTTTAATCACCAAGACAAAAGTGATGCTTCCAATTACATTTTCCAAAGTATGTATCACTAGATTATTGAAGGAAATATAGCTAATATAATATAGTAGGCCTCCTTTGAGATTTGAGATACTGTTTTAGTACATTATTCATTACACTTTACTGCAAAGGAATGTAATTTGCACACAAGGCAACGGCAAAGCCAAACAACAAAGAAGATCAAAGTCGTGTGCCTGCATTAATAGATATTAATAAATACACATACACATGATCTTCCTTTTGGCAAAATCGCTGTTCCCCCTTTGTCCCATAATATAATAAAGCACGATACATTTTTGCAAACGGCCTGAAATGGTATGTGCAGTACACATACACATTGTGTACACAAAAGGTGTATTGTTAAACAATAATGTTGTTGACTGTTTGTGCATCAACAAAATGTTACAATTAAATAATGAGCGAGTGAGTTCAAGGCAACACTAAAAAAAGAGAACTTTAATCTCGTAATTAAAAGGGATTCCATTCGACACAACGCACTACATACTATAGTTAAAATGCCATCACGAAATCAGCTGTAAAAACTTTAGTTGCATATCCGTGTATATAATCTATCTGTGCATCGTTTACAGGATCTAATTAAATGTCATTATTATGGACGTTGTAGTTCGTTGTTTGCCGTATAAAAATGTACAAAAGGACGGACGTGTCGTGTGTCATAACCTCAGTACTCAATATAGCTATACTAGTACCTGCAAGAAATTTTGATTGAGTATGCATATAGATTTTCAGCATTTTTTCATTCATTCGCAAAATGGGATGTTGGTATAATCTTAAAGTTTTAATACGTGACATATAAAACAAGTATGCGAAAAAATGTGTGACCAAGCCAAAAAGGTGTGTCAGTCGTATCTTCACTTGGAAGTAAGGCAAAACTGAGCTTTGGAGACACAAATCTTTTAATGCTATACACTAAAACTTAAACCGAAATAATGAAGTTTCATGAACAATTATTTAACAAAGAAGGAGGAAGAAAGAAAGAAGATAGTCTTTAGGTAAAGGATTAAATATTACGTTTTCTGCTTTTCTCCTTACACTTATTGTGTGTGTAATTCATATTTATGTGTCATACCGTTCGGTCGGAGAGTTGAAAAAATTGCAAGAAATGGAGCAACCTAAACTAAATATGTATATCCTGCATCAAACTTTGCATAATATAATGATGTACAATTGTAAAGCATGTGCGTAGGCAGTGAAGACTGAGGGCTTTCTTCTCTTGACCATTTATATGTGTTTACTTTTCCCTAAAAAGAATAAAGAGAATAGGAATAAAGTCGGGAATGATGATGCAACTATTAATCTGCTTTAAAAAGTCTTTTTTTTCAGCAAAGCGGAGCTGTTACTTATCATTATGTACTACTATTATGTATGTCATAAGGGTCTTATGGCAATTATGATGGAAACGGTGTATTATAGTACATAATTTATTGTAAAGAGTTCATGTTTTATTAGGAAGGAAAGAGGTTCGTTCAGGTTCAATAGAATCAAGGTGAGACAACGTTATCATCATTTTATAAGTCACAAACCTTGTGTTGTGTGGCACTGTTTATTATCGTAAAATAATGCGATATTTTAATCCCTTGTATAAAAATGTACCGCAGAGTCACAACTTGGTTTAGTAAATATTTGATTTCTTCTCAGACCGGACAAGCTTCATGGTTAATATTTGCTAGTGGTTTACTGTGATATGTGGAACTAGTAAACTTTGAGTTAATCGTATTTGCACAAACATTATCGACATAAAGAGTGCCCAAAAAGCAACAAAAAAAGTAGTTCCGACTGGGCTTTGTGGTTTTTTAATAGAATAGAAGAAAATACTGGAAAGAAAAACGGGACTGTGGGATAGTGAACCCGGCACGGGGAAAAGGAAAGAAAGCGGAGGCGTGGAAAAAATGCTGATTGCTTGTTTAAATAAATAAAGTGAGCGACCATCTATTGCTACTCCTTCCTTCATAAAAGTCATTTCTACCACGATTTTTCCAGTGTTGTAGCCGTACAATCATGCAAAAGAAATTGTGAAAGTTCTTCACGGAGAAGAAATGGTGGGCAAATTGCATTTAGCATTCACACTGCTCATTCTATATGCAATGCTGGCAGCTTGGGCAGTGAATGCCTCTTTGTATCCTTCTGTGACTTCGTCATCGTTGTCTTTGTCACCGTCCCAGTTGTCTCCTTGGACTGTGTCAACACTATCTGATGGAGAAAATGATATTAGCACTACACATGCTGAGTGGAAAAATTCCAGCAGCAAAAGTACAAACAGAGATGGTAGAAATGGTCGAAGTTTGCAACTGGAAACCAAAATCCCACTATCGCCCAAAAGCCAATTCTGGATTGACAAACTTGCCCGGAAACGTGAGTGATAACTGAGTTTTTTTATATCAATGTAGCTACTTCAATCGATAATTTCACTATGCAAATTTCCCACTAATTTGTCCTTGTGCATTTTCAACGTATCTGTCACTGATGATGATTCATTGTTCATAAATGTGTCCATGTATTTTTGCTCTGTGCAGTTGCTCCATTTTTCTCAATGATTTCCCTGTGGAACGAAAGATGCTGGACAATGAACTACGACCAGGGAACTTGTTATACCAAGTAAGGAGCAAAGGGCTTTCCTTTGCAAATTTTGCTCCACACGTTTTACATTGAGTAAAAATCTCGTAAGAAATAAGGAAAACATGATGCTTGTATAAAATATTTAGAACATCTGCTGAATGTTTTGACTATTTTAACAAATATTTTAGAGTAGCCTGCATTGCGAAAGGTGGTACCGTTGGAGGTTATTGTGCAGGTACAAGCATAACAACAAACAAACTTAGAATCTGTCAAAATATCCGAAAGGGTCTTTTTTACTGACGAGTGAGTTGTTTAAAACTTACTATCTATTTTCTGTTTTCCCTTTTCTTTTAGGAGGATTCGGAGTCTGCTGCGTCTGTAAGTTTTATACATCTTTCTTTATTTTAATATACATTGGCTCGGATGGTGCAAAAATCTATAAAATGTAGAAGATACAAAGGAAAAGTTTCTAGTGATTGTTTGCTCTTTCCTGATTTGCTAAAATTCTTTTATTCATCTAAACACTTTGTTTTTTTTTTGCGAGTTTTAACCTTCAGCTTTATCAATGTTATAGAAAGTTTTTAAATGATTGATCAATTTTTAAAAGTTTTCTCCTATTCAAATTGTAGTTATGAATAATTTAGTATGCAATGTGCATATGTACAGTTTTATTTTTTCCTAGTTTTTGTTTGTTAGAAGTTAGAAGTGAGTTTGAAATGAAACATGGAAGTGATATAGACACTTTTTATCTTGAACTTTGAATGAATAATCTATGTAGTTTCATACTCTTGTGACACGGTGACAACCCTTAATGGAACCTATTTCACCAATCCAGAGTATCCATATGCGTCTGAAGCCTTGGAGGGTGCAACATGTAAACACAGCGTTGGAAAGGTACACAGGTAGTTTTAATACATTCGACAGATGAAACATGAAACACTGTGAATTTACAATGTAACAGTTTCTTCATGGAGAACGTATAACATATGTATGTTTGTATGTAGTATGAGTTATTTAATTTAAATTTCACGCTTATCTTTCTGTAGTTTGACGGCGTCTGTCAACTCCGCCTGGACTTTGACGTGTTTGAACTGGAGCAGCCGAACCCGGGAGACGGTGTTTGTTGGAATGATGCATTTATGATTGAAGGTGCTGACATTTCCATTCCGCCACTTTGTGGAGATCTATCTCAACAGCAAATTTACCTTCCCATCGGCTTCAACCCTGAAATAAATTTTATTTTTAACCTCAATTCTCCGAATCCATGGAGACGGTGGAAAATTCGAATGACCAAGATCAAATGCTGGTCTCAAGTTACAGGTATAAAATAATAATTTATAGTAATTGATCATGCACTATAAATATAGAGTTGCATCCACTTACTTAGGGTTCAATAATCACTTCTAGTTCATAATTCATAGTTTTTTTATTCATCTACGTTTTTTCCCTTTTTGATCATGTATTTGATTTCCAAAGTACTTGTTTACTTGTTATTTTTGCACAGGAATCTTTTTGATGATTATTAAAATGATATTTCTGGTCACAATCTCTTTTTTCTTTGAATTCACCTTTTACACAAAGGTAACTTGCATGTTAACGCATGTTCAAAGAACCCCCGAAAAGTGTAAGCGTTTTGTTTATCAAAAAACGTTTATTAGGGAGCGAAGCTCCTTCTATTGCGATACCATTGTCGTCTGTCCGTCTGTCACGTGGCGCATTTAAAGTCGC
>JAQIVE010002814.1:0-18624 GCA_034698285.1 Sminthurinus bimaculatus | reverse complement strand
AAGGACTGAAAATCAAAAAAGCCTCTCCACGTTGTTAAAGCAACGTGGAGAGGCTTTTTTGATTTTCAGTCCTTCAAATATCAAATATTATACTGCATCAAATAATTATTTCGAAATGGTTTTTAGGAACAACATACTCAGTGTCTGCCGAAATGGTTCGCTCTAATATTCCCCCAAATCTCCGTTTTATTTGAACTCGTGCAACTGCCTTTTACAGATATTCGTCTCAAGGCTTTGAATTTTCTTGCCTCCATCGCTCATTTAGAATGGGCTCAGAAACATTATTTACGCTCCCCAGGTATTTTATTCATACTCTATAATCTAATGCAATAAATCAACCAAATCAATTACTTCTTTTCAAGACGTTGTGATGTATGTAAGTATTAAATATTTATGTGCATAACAAAATATAGCGAATACTAATAATTGATATGGTACTTTTTCATTCTTTCGTGTGAAAATAGGTGTGATTGAGTTTTTGACTGATCGAAATTCGGAACCAGACAAGAACTGCGTCTTGGAAAAATTTAAAATTGTCCAGATTATTGTGGATTCTGCCACCCCTACAACTGCAAAGATCCTTTCCCCAGAAAATTTAGCAAAATTGAAGGTACATGTGAAGGAAGGTCCATTTTATTCCCGTGTTCCTGATTCCCAATTCCAAGTTGCTGTTGAAGGTTCATCATAAATAAGCATTGTGTAAGTTGTAATCTTTCGTGCGAGATAATTTTAGTTTATTCTTATGCGCCAATGTGAAGGTTTAAATATTAATTATTACTACCAAGATAATAATTGGTTTACTACTATTTACTATACTTATTGTATGATAAATTATAAATTATATTTATTACTTTTATCATGTGGACCCATGTAAAGGGCCTTTCTTTGTGACGTGCAGTTAAGTGTTTGTGAAGCACTATTTTGAGAATAATACTTAATGATTATTGCATGCACGAATAACAAGATTTTTGAGACTGCATTTTGAACCTTCTGACAAAAATGTTTTATACAGAAATAAAAAATATTAGCATGTTTGTAGAAAAATAAGAAATGTATTGCCTTCACAAACAAAGAGCAACGTATCTCAAACGTCTCAAGCCTCTTTGGAACCCAGATAATAGTATGGTGTTCTTATGTTAAAGCAATAGAATTATTATTATATTCCACTAAAGTCTGATTCATTGTAAGCTAGAAATGTTTTTTATTGTAAATCGGATAGGTGTCGTAGAATGCTAAAAAAATCCTCCCATTTAATTACACGTTTCCAAACTTTTATATCATAAAAAAATATTTCTTATAAAAATTAAACATATTTTGCCATAAAATAAAGTTAAGAGGTCGAAACATAAACACAACGATAATACGAAATTTTGAATTCTTAACGATCGTACGTTTTATTTTTCATCAATAATATTCCTTTGTTCACAAATAATCATGTATTTTTTAATCCATTCAATAACGGTACATTGTAATATTTTAATAGAATAATTTCGTTTTGTATTTTATAATCCCGATTTAATTTTTTATACATACTATGCTAATACTATAACATATATTCATGCTTTATAAACGTTATAATAATATATAATAGAATAAGAAACCAGGTAACTTTGATCCCGTTTATGAAACCGTATAATCATATTACAAATTACAAAGTAGGTATATTATTTTCGGTGAGAAAAATAGAGTTTTGTTCCCTTTTATGTCTTTTAACCGAGATCGGACTATTATTTATTAAAGCCATTCATATTTCATATACCTAAATACCACCCAAAAAAATAATGGAAAAATAAGCACAACATTAAATTCACATCAATGTATCTAAAATCACATCAAGACATCAAGAATCCATTCCAGCCTGCCTCCTGCGTTATTCAAACGACCTACAGGATAATCAGCTCCAAGCTGGATTTTCTATAGTTTAAGAAAAATTGGGAAAATGGATTATTTTTTATAATACGTCAAAACATCGCTTAGTTTTATTTTTATTGTATATAAAAGCAAACCTGTAAGAAAGTACCTTAAGAATTTGAGATTTTTCTTCTCCTTTTGCTGAAACAAGAATGTGAGTAGTTTTGTTGATGAATGGATATGTCAAGGTGATCCGGACCGGTGGGGGTTTTGGAGAATCTTCAATATTTGTCACCCATGAGTCCTTGATATCCAAAACTTTATGACCTGGGAAAAGAGAGCAGGTATGTCCATCAGGTCCAACTCCCAACAATAAACAGTCAGCCATTCCGAACGAGGGTTCTGAAGGTTCCGTCCCTGATTTTTTCCACAATTCTCTCAGACGATTCTCATAATCCTTTGCAGACTCTCCACCTTCAAAATACAAAATTTCAAATTAATTAATTTTATATAAAAGACCTATACGAATTTAAAAATTCTTTGTATGTATTTATCGACACAAACTTTGTGGTTCAGATAACGTCTAACGATAAGTACAAATCATACTTTCCAAATCCACATTGGCTTGTAAAAAATTTTCTTCTGGGAATTCGGGAATTTTAGGAAATAACTTTTGCTTATAAGCTCCATAAGTTGAGTCAGGACTGTCGGGAGCTACAAGTCTCTCATCACATAAAAATATTTGCCAAGCTTTCCAATCCGTCTTGAGCTTTGGTAGACCATCAGCTGAAAAATTGTCAAATAAATGAGAAGTCTTACTTTCTTTTACGCTTATTTTATTTTATAGTTCATAAGTTAAAAATATATTATTACTTACCCAAGACATCTATCACAGATCCTCCTATAAAATGACCAGCCAAAAACCAAAAGTATCAAGTCACATACATCCTTTCACATGTATTTTGAAAAAGTTTAATTGATGAAGTAAAATTGCAATAGTATATAACATATAATACTTAATATGTTCACTCATTTTACCAGAGACTCCAAAAAGAAAGACGCCACGAGAAGAGATTGCCTCATTTGCAATCTCTTGAATCCTATGACATAAATAGTTAGAGTATTCTTGCGGCTGAATCGTAGTGACTTCCAAATGTTCTACAGTCATTATTATGCCGGTTGCACAAAAATAAACAATAAACTCGTTTAAAAGATTATAAAAATAACTAAATGAAATAGCAATAGGAGCTAGGAGCACCAATTAAAAAAAGTAGCAATATTGTAAAATGCAAAACAAAAAACTAAAGCCGAAAAGATGTATTCTAAGATTTTAAGGTTAGATTTTGTCCTTCAGGGTTGACTTAACTTCTTTGGTCTTTGACCACACAATATTCCGCTTTGTTTAAGGCCTATACGCTCTCGAAAGATATAAAGATGTACGTACATAAGTACATATTTACTATTTACATAGGATACTACTACTACTATACTATGCAAGTGTTTGAATGTGTTATTTTCACTGTCTATGGTATATGAGCGACTATGAGCGTCAGTTCAACTTTTTTTACAAAGATTTTAAGGAAATTAGAATTTTACTTTTCCGGAGATAGAGAGTATAGAAATATTTATTTAATTTTAAATATTTACATGCGGTAATTGATTATATACTCAAACATATGAAATATTACGATTTATAAGATTGAATACTTTATTTGAGTAAAAAATAGTGGACAAAAAAGTAATAATATTTGAAGGGAAAGAAAGTTTGAAATAACAGAGTGAAATCAAAAGCTTATTGCTTTCTTTCTTCGGAGATAACCGAATGAAATCTTTTGTTGTTTTTGACTCTTTATAGTCACAAAATATAATGTATAAAATTCTAATTACTGTTAAGTGAAAGTTTTTTATGCATTGTTACTTGCTGTTTAACCACGTTTAACCTAAAATCGTTCAGGAACTCAAAAACCGTCTCTCCTGTCAGTCAACAGCAAAGTCCGAGAAGGTGTATAGACGATAATCCAAGGACTATATTGAACAATTAATAAATAAAGAAGTGTGTCAGATTTTATAATATATTTATGTTTTGTGAATTCGAGTTACGATAATCTTAAGGTATTTGTATATATTTATTGTGTTTCTATATTTATTATTGAGAGAACAATAACAACTACTGACCTTTCTCCACAATTTTGGAGAGTCGTAGTATGCTGTAACATTTAAGTAACAACAATGTATGTATGTAGCCTTTAGCTATTCAAAACATACGATATATGCAAGACGATAATGCTTAATCTCGTTATTATAATATAATACTAACTAGATTAAATATTATCGTTATATTATTATAGTTTGTTTAACTTGTTGTCATTTTTTATTACATTTTATAGAATGAAGGTGAAAAAGAAAACGGAACAAACGAAGAAACTAAATCAAGCAAAAAATGCTACAACCACAAAAACTTCACCATCTTCAGCAAACACAACACCATCACCGTCGATATTAAAACCAAAGACAAGAGGAGATGAAAAGAAGAAAAGCCCAAATGCAACACCCACTGCCCCTTCATCATCATCATCATCATTAAAATCAAATAGTAGCAACAAGTCAGAGGAGAAAGATA
This sequence comes from Sminthurinus bimaculatus, assembly GCA_034698285.1. Classification (NCBI taxonomy): domain Eukaryota; kingdom Metazoa; phylum Arthropoda; class Collembola; order Symphypleona; family Katiannidae; genus Sminthurinus; species Sminthurinus bimaculatus. Next base: position 14,153 of record JAQIVE010002814.1, on the reverse strand, counting down.
GTGTGTCGAATTCAAATAATGAAAAATCAGGAGTAGAAAAGTTTTTGGGTAAGCAGGCACCAAGACTATCTCCTAGAAGGCTCGCTTCAAAATCAAAAGATCGCTCAGATGCTCAACAAGTAACGAATAACAATGGTAGTAATAATAATAATAGTGGTAGTGTTAGTAATAGCACCAGTAATCAAAATACTCCATCAGGGGCCGAAGCATCAGAAGGACGTAGAATGAGTAGTAGGAGACGGAAACCATCTTGGCGTGTGACTGCTATGGAGTCTGATTCTTCTGATCAGCAGCAAAATTCTAGCGAAGGAAAAGTGTCAACTAAGGAACGAAAAAATTCCTCACCAACAAGATCGGAAAAATCGGCTACTGGAGGAAAGAAAGTAGTTGTAATACAACGCAAGGAAGAACCAATTCTACCTCCACCCCCTCCAATGAAAACTTTAGATTCGCAGCAGAAACAAAACATAAATAATAATATAAATAGTGGAGCAGCAAGTAAGGATGATTCTCTACGTATAACAACATCACCCTCATTGAGTATAACAACAAAGACAACGAATATTACCCCCAATACTACAGCAACTGTTATTCCTGCTCCTGTCACGGTTCCTCCTCCTCCTACTACTTTGACAAATGGCTCTCCTATAAAATCTTCTTCTTCCAATATTCCTCCATCTTCTTCTCCAACCAAAATGAAGCCAGAAGTAATAATACAAAACAAAATGAAGCCAGAAATAATAATACAAAAACCAAACATAGTGGCAAGCATTATTGTAAACAAAGATTTGAAAATTACAGAAAAGAATGTAAAAGTTTTGAACAATATGGAAATTATTGAAGAAGTCAAACTACCATCATCTATTACGGTCACCGTAAATGGACACAATGACAATATTAATGACAAAGAAAAAAGAAAGACTGAATGCCAAGAAGTAAAAACTATTTATAAACAACGTAATCATAGTGAAGACTTTCTGGTACAAGCAAAAAGACTTAAACTAGCAAACACCATTACAGTCACAAGTAGTAATAAAGAGGACATTATTGAAGAAAAAGTTGTAGAAAAACAAAAGGAATCTATCATCATTGCACCAAGTGATATTCCTGTCCCAATTTCTACGCCGGCAAATGAAAAAATAATAATTTCTCCATATAAGCTGACTGTTTCTCCAAAACAAGCTCCCCCTGTTATTACACATGATATTATTGAGAAAGAAGACCAGGGGCGGAAAAAAGAAGACAAGAAAATAAATAATAAAGTTACAGAGTCAAAGGAAGAGGAGGAGGAAGAAGAAGATGTACAACAAGTAGAAATTCAAATTGATAATATTCGACGGTTGCAGAAAAAAGCAAATGAAAATAATAAAAAAATTGAAAATACTTTCTATAAGGAAACAGCTACAAAAAATAAATTTAAAGAATGTTGTTGTAATGAGTCTAGTTTAAATATGAATGAATTAAGAATGAATAGAAATTTAAGGCCAGCAGATGAAAAAGAAGAACTGCTGGCAGTTGATGATCCAGCTGTTGGAAAACCCGAAGAAGATTTATTAGATAATGCAAGTAGTAATAATATAGATAGTGTTCCTTTTGAGACATTCTGCCAAGCTGTGGATCTTGTTGATTCCCAACATTTTGGTTGTATTCGACCTGCTACACAAAATTTAACCTTATATCGTGTTTCACAAAGACAACCCTTTATGATATTATGCTCATACCACGTTAGCCGACTTAAATTACATCAATGTTGTCCACTTTGTGGAATGTTTTGTCTACAAGGAACGGGAATTCTTTTATGCACAGGAAATATTGATATTTCAAATCAAACAACTATGACTTCGCATTTATTTCACAGAACATGTGCCATAGGAGAAATTTTAAACTCATCATTACTTCAGACTGATAATAATAATGACAGTTCCTTTAAGAACAATGCTAAGAAGAAAGAACAACAATCAAATGAATTGCTAAATTCAAAAATAGTATGCCCACATTGTGGTCATGATGGTGAGGACTTGAATGAAATTTCTGTCCGATTTCAAGCTGCTCACTTACCAGTATTTGTGCCTGAACGTCCTAATTCTATAAGGTACAATATAATTATAATTGTAAAAACATTTGTTTCAATTTAATCATATAAGCATACTAGTAATAATAATTATTATTGTTGTTGTACAGCTACAAATTTTTTTATTGAAACGTATATTACTAAATATTATGAATTCTCATTTATTTATCATTATAATATGATTTTGAATTTTTTATTCTTTTTATTCACAGAAAAATCGCCCCTGCTACCTTACCCAAGACGGTGAATATTTCAATACATGAGGACCTTTCGTTACGCTACGTGGAAGACAGTACGGCCAGTCGATTAGCAACAGCAATGAGTGAAGCAAAGTTACTAGTAGCTAAATTTCCCAAAACTGTCAACCGCTTGGATAGTTTTCTCCGCGCCCTTTTGGATAAAGATATAGCCCGAGTCATGGCAGCTTTATTAGCTGGCGATGTTGCGAATTCGAAATTTCCATCTCGTAACAATCAGTCAGCTTTACATGTCGCCGTAGCTAGCAGAGATATCTGTCTTATTCATGGGCTTTTAGTGTGTGGAGCTAATCCTAATGTTAAAGATGATTCCGGCGTGACACCATTGATGCTCACAGGAAAATTAAATGAACCTATTTTGGCTAAATACTTGATTGCAGCTGGAGCAGAGAAATTCGAAAAAGTAAGGAATAAGAACATTAAAGTTTGTATCATTATATATGTATACGTATTATTATTGTCTTTAATTATTACGGTCCATTGGTTGTTACATTTTATTTTTATTAAATCATTATAGGATGCGCGTGGCATGAATGTTGTTCACATTGCGGCAATGGAAGGAAATGTTGTAGTTCTTAAAAGTATTTTGGAAGATCATCCTGATTATTTGAAAACTGTGGAGACCGAAATGGGCATGACTCCCTTGATGATAGCAGCAAAATATGGAAAAGCTAAAGGTATGTTGTCTCTTGTCCATTAAATAATTAATAATATATTTTTATTATTTCATACGAAAAGTAATTTTTAATCTTCATTAGTAAAATGATTAGCTTCACTTATTTCATTAATTTGAAAAATACGTTTGTTTTTCCTTTTCTTTCACAATGCAAACAGTTGTGAACTATTTAGCAACCTACTGGCCATCTGAAATAAACATTAGAGCTTTGGATTATGAAAACAATACGGCTCTCCATTGGTCCTGTGCATGTGGTGCCGTTCAAGCTGTTTCAGTTCTTCTAAAAAATGGAGCAGAACTGTTGAATGCAAAAAATTTGCATGGGCAAACCCCCTTGTAAGTCTTTCCGGGTATTACGATACCTGGGTACTTTTCCGCAAATACTATACTCATGATGAGGTTGGGTGTACTGTAATTAATCGTAAATATTATCCTTTTCTATTTGTGCGCAATTTATTACAGACATCTTGCTGTTCAGAATTGTCAAGATGGATGTGTCCTTGTTTTACTAGTCAACGGATGTGACCTTACAATTAAGGATGAAAATGAAAAAACTCCATTAGATTTATGTGCCGATGATTTAAAAGAAGAAACCGAGCAAAATGCAACGCTATTATCACACAGTAATTATCCGGAAGACGGCGGTAGGAAACGTAACAATATAGTTGCAAGAAAATCAATTCAAGCCTGTATTATTCAAACATCGACTTTGAGATCCGTGCTCTCATTAGATATTCCGGAAGGACAGACACCAACCATTTACAGAATAGTATCAAAGTAAGAAACAGTTTGTATAATGCTTTTTGGTTTTTTATTTATTTGCGCATATATTATTATTGTTATGTAAGTATTTCACATTCTACATTTCATTGTGCATTGCGATGTGCGTTCTGCAATTAATTTTTAATTCATTATTTACAAACTGCTTTTGTTGTAATTTTTAATAGAGATATTTCCAATGGTAAAGAATCTCATGGAGTAATTCAGTGCATTAATTCTGTGGATGAAGAGAATCTACCAGACGAATTTACTTACATCACGACTAGTGTATTCAGAAATAGTACATTGACTCCGCCAATAATAAGCTCTTCAAAACGGTTAAAGTGCAAATGTAAATCCGTGACCGTTCTTCCAAACGCCTCGGAATCAGGTGGAAGGAGTAACGCAGAAAACGGAGAATGTCCGAAGAGTAATAAAACACCAATACTACTTGGAACATGTTGTTCTGATGGCTGCTCTTGCTCAAAGAATGGTTCTGTATATGATGCAAATGGACGTTTGCTTGCTCAAATAATAAACCATTTTGATTCATCTCAACTCCCAGTCATTAATGAATGTAATCAATTGTGTCATTGCGATGTTCGACAATGCTCTAACCGTGTAGTTCAAAAGGGGATTAAACTAGAACTTCAAGTTTTTAAAACAGATTATAAAGGTTGGGGAGTTAAAGTTCTTTGTCGAGTACCTCGAGGATCATTTATTTGTACGTACGAGGGAGAAATTGTTTCAATTGTCGATTCTTCATCTACAAATCATCACAAAAGTAAAGTATCGAATCCGTACTTTTTTGAACTGTATGACAATAGTATTTTGATAGATTCAAGTAAATATGGAAATGTTTCTCGCTTCATTAATCATTCTTGTTCGCCAAATATCGTACCAATGAAAGTCCTTGGTGGTCTTGGCCATGAGGATGAACGATTTTCACAGATTGCCTTTTTTGCTATGAGAGATATTGAAGCAAATGAAGAATTAAGTTATGATTATGGAGAAAAATTTTGGGAATTGAAAATTAGTGAAGGATGTACATGTGATTGTGAAACGGATGTATGTCGTTACCAGGTTTCTCAGGATGAAGAGATGGATTTAGGAGATAATGATGAATTTGAAGCGTGATCTGACAAGAAGTAATTCGTAAGTGTCAAAATTTGCAAACCTACAACAAAAAATATTTAATGAAAACTAATTATTACAATAACCACAAAACCCGAAGTTACTTTTGTTGATTGGTGATGAGTATACTCTTTTGTATTTTTTATTCAGTTACATAATTTTATATTCTAATACAGTTGTTATCAATATAACATAAAAACTATATATATGAACGATGTAATACACCAGTTAGTCGAGGCATAATATAATAATATAATGTCAAAGATATTTATCATGTTACGATTATTTGTTAGCTTGTAAAATTACTACGAAAAATGTCTAAAAGTACTACAAGTCCTACGCTGTATTATGTATTATTATTAGTAGTATATTAGCTAGCAAAACTAGGTGACAAGAATCATGACCAAGCATGGTCAAAGTATTTTTGTATATTTTATGAAGCTACAGCATTTTCAAGTATAAGTTTATTAGTACAATGCATATTATACAGATACCTACTGTAAATAATGCGTTAATTTTGTTTGCAAGTTGTAAAAAATAATGATGTTTGGAAAAAATATTGGCAGATTTCAGTCTTCGCATAATTTAATTAGTCTGTTTATGAAGAAAGATTTATAGAGACATATCATATTTTAACTCGCTATCGGATCTTCTTTGCTGCCTTATCGTGTACAACTAATATGCATTTAGCAAGCTATTATTATTATTATAAGAACTCAATACAATATAAAATAACAAAAATTGTCTTCCGTGTTCTATAAAATATTTATGTATTTTTACCCACATGTCGTATAATTATTTACTCAGTCAGACCAGAATCGCACACTAATACTTTATAATGGCAGTAAATAGTAGGAAAATGTGAAAATATTTTTAGTCACATTTTATAGTGTTATCATGTTCAAATAAGTTGTATATCTTGTATCTCTATAGTAAGTTATGTATCTCTAATCTGTACCAATTTCGTTATATTATACCTTTATGAAAGATGAAAGTACCTAGATAATGTTATTATGTTTATTTGTGGTGTCATTACAACTCATAACTTGTATCTATCCAACGCCTAACACAAGAAAGATTTAGTTTTGTCGGTGAAACAACACAAAATACAAATGCCTTTCCTAAAATCTTGCAGGTTTACAGCTTTAAAAACATGATCTTTAAACTTTAAAACGTATGTGGGCCTAAATTTACAGCTGACGAGATTGAAGACTCGTTTGAAATTTTGATTTTTTCTTTTTTTTCCTTTCTATTTACATAACGGTATTTCTTTTCCGTTCACAAGATTTATGCATTTCTTCAATTAAAAGGTTCCGTTGCGTTGCCTTTATGACGACGGTGTTACCACTTGCAAATATTTGTGTTTGTATTATTTATTATTTAGTTAAATGTTACATGTTTTGCAATTTAGTACCTATACATTTCCAAAACTGAAATAGAAAGTTCAAAGAAAAAGCTGAAAGGAGAAAGTAGCGTTTTAGTTCACACAACGTGGTTAACTCTGACTTTTGCATTTAAGTAGTTTTTGTTCAAAATATGTAGGAAATGTAGATAGATTTTTGTGCAGAATGACTATAAGAAGAATGCATAGTATGAAGTAAAAGTAGACTCACTTTCAGGTTTATAATATTATTGTAAAATGATAAAAGCCGTATTATTGGACAGTGTAAAGTTCAAAATGGTAAAACAAAGAAATACCTTTGTAAATAGAAATATTATTTTTATTGTAGCTTAAGGTACATTTATCGACATATTAAAATTCTTGTAAGTGAAGGTTTTTGAAACCCAACAACATTTTGTTTCAAGGGGTAAGGTAGATACATCGTTTTAAGTATGCGTGGAAAAGATATTAAACATTAAACCTATCAATCATAATATTATTAAATATTATGGTATCTGCTTAAAATTTGAATGTATATATTACAACACCTAGTACCGAAACGAAACGAACAAAGATTTTCTTTTCTCTTTATAATAAATTATTGTTATCAATGAATCGTCAGATCATGAAAAAGAAAACATTATGCATGCGTTTGTTAAACTATGTTCCTCGATAGTATGTAGTATGTACCATAATAATTACTGTGTAGTAAGCATTAAGTATTCATTATAAATTATATAAATGTATCAAGTTGACTATACTCTGTTGCAAATTATATACAAAAAATAGTACTATTTATCGTTATTACAAAATGTTAAATTTTAAATTACATTATATAAAATAGAGCGACTCCTAAAATATAAACATACATAATTTGAACTATTTTTTACTCAGACTTACTGATTACATAATATACATCAATTTTTCATAGCAATGTTGTTGTACATTTATCCAATCAAATTCTAAGACATTATGTATCGCAAAGTTTGAATAATGACTCTAAATTTTGGAACTAAATCATGTCATGAATGGAAAGGTTGGACCCAGAATCTGGTGAATACTGGCAATAAATGATGATTTAATCAAAATATACCTTATACTTACGAGTAAGTATCTTATAAAATAATTACTGAATTTTAGGACATGAGCGTTAAATTTTTTTGAGTATTTATTAGCAGATTTGTGTCTAAAGTATGTATGTACATAATATGTATTCGCTAAAAATAACTTGGACAATAAGAAAACATTACATAAACTCAACCGAATTTACATGTACACAGAACTTTACAAAACTTTTTAAAATTAAGCAACATTTCATCACCCGTAGATAATAGATATGAGTATTGGCTTAATTGGTATTGGTATCATAATAGAGGACCGTGTCAAAATTTTCTAATAATCTTTGAAATATATAACCAAAGGAAAACTGCAAGATATAAAATACTGTGCTAATGAAAAATAATTGAAATCCAAAACCGCATCAAATATCCATAGTGTATAGTGTGTACAGTGTACAGTATGCGGTATGTTAATTAATAGTAATTAGTAACAACTAGCTAAATACGTAACTGTAAATATAAAGGAGGGACGCGGCTTCATTTTTAGTAATGAAAGTAAACGCGTTAATATAAGCTACTCTTTTTGAGTTTGAAGCATCACAAATATACAGCAGTTGTTGCTATTTCCACTGGACCTTTTCCAGGTGCCCAGTAAGTACGTAGCAATTTCCAACACCTTGTGCATTGTGTACCCTTTGCTCCACAAAAAATCCACAAGGGAATGTTTGCACGAACTTTCTCTTGACTCATATGCTGTCACCATACTTTCTTCTCTACTCCGTATTGATGGCTTTACTAGAATAAATACTTTGTTTGGACGATCTTTTACCAGTTTTTGTTTGAACTCCTGTAATATGTACAATGTACAATATGCAACAACATTTATAACATGATTAAAACACACATCATCATACTTTCCAAGGTAAGATATAGGCACCTATGAATATAATCTCATTTTCTGAAATGTTAACCACCTTTGGTATGCTTATCCAGTTTCGGCTTTTGAATTTTGTCGATAGACTCTGATAACTGAACTTTCTTTGGAGCGTCCACTGAAAATCGTGTGTAACATGTTTTATTTAAATGCGTTTCTTCAAATTCAACATTATTACCTATTTAGATTTGTTAAAAGTGACATTTTTTAAAACAAATAAGTAGTTACTACATAAGTACTTACTCCCCCTTTGCTTGCTCCGCCGACGTGAAAACTTTCGACCTTGCTGAAAAACATGGTGCAAATATTTTGGTTAGTTTTTATTTTTCATACGTTCAGATAATATATAGACATTAGACATAATTACAGGAGGAAAATGGTACAATCAAAATTATTCGTCACAGCAAAATTACTTTGAGGAGAGGTGCACCGGTCCCGGTCATTTCAGCAGGCTCGGACTGTTTCACCATAACCTTGTGTAAGGACGTATTTGAGCCGTCTTCTCGTTCTATTTCCTCATGAGCAACTACCAGCACTCGAGGTTTTACAGAAACTACGTCAACCTGCAGCATATGTTTATAATACAATACTACTTATTAGTTGATATTTTTGCATTATATCAATGAGCTTGCTTGGAATTTAGAAGCTCACATTTCTGTCGTTTCCGCTTTTTATATGTATATTGTAAGTATATTATGTATATCAGGTATCAGTGTGTATAAAAATAAAAAACGACAGTAAACTTTGCGAAGTAACTATATATTCAGCAAATGTTTACCTATTTAGGTCAGATAAAAGGTTTACATATGCACATATGTGTAACGAATAGTAATTTTTCAAATGTTTACATTACTGCATGAACGGAATGAAATTTGGAGCAAGAACGAGGAACTAGCGAAGGTGCTTTGTAAACTTCTTTGGTGTGATAATTGGACACTTGTCCCTGGATGACTATGACGTCTGACACATATTCGGGAATCGTCATTGTTTCATACTTTGCACCCACTGGTACTGCTGATCTCTCAAGATGCATTCGAATCTTGTCCAAAGTCCAAGACTAAAATCGACGAAACGAGTTTTAAAAATATTATAACATCACTTCTACATACTGACTTTTCATGCAGTGTATGGTAATACATAATATGACACCTTTTAACATTAAAGTATCAGAACAATGAATAATATTAATGCAACTTTACAGCGTAAGCTGGTTGAGTTGGAAGAAGAGCAGTGGCCAGTCGAATTCCATAAGAACGCCACATTCTCGACTCGAGGGAGTCATAGGGGTCGTTGAACAGCTGTAGAGCTTGAATCATTGGTTTTTGGGGTAGGTGGTAAGCAGTAACGACGGTTTCACAACTCACAGTGGCGCACCGCGGTTCTCCCGTCAGAACACTCATTTCGCCGATTATTGTACCAGTCGAGAAAAAATCCACCTCCTCGTTACGAAAGGTCAAGTCCAAAAATAGCTCCATATTTGGCACCACTCCGAATTTATCGAAACTCTACATGCACCAATGGATATTATACTTTCAATGTTTTACTTTGAACTTTCCATGACTGTAGGTAAATTGCTAATAAATTATTTAAATACGTGATAGATTTACTTTTATTATCTCCATATTCGGGACGTAATGAACTTTTACCAAGCCGGAGACAACTATATAAATTCCATTGGGACTATCCCCCTCGTCTGAGATTGTTTGGCCAGGGCCAAAGCTAACTAATTGGGCGTATTTCTGTTAATTTTATTTAAAGATTGTCACTTGTTAATAACATGGAACCATAATACTGATAGCATACATTACTATACCTACTATACTAATGTGTTTACATCCTTTTTAAAAATTTAAGGTAAAGTTTACAAGTACCCGAACGTATTCCAGTATCTCCATGTTTCCAATGACCCATGGCAGATTTTCCAAAAGATGCGTTGAAGCAACGGCTGGAAGTGTTGCTGGTGAATGATAAAGTCGCTTCATTTTCTCCTCTAGAGCAATGACCAGAACTTGATTTTCTTTGTCGTCAATCAACCCTATTTGTTGCATCAAAAAGCAAAACATTCAAGTAGTAACTCTGCAATCATAATATACATCAGGTCCTTATGTATATTATATGTGCGTGTAGTAAATAAAAAATATCTAACCATCTTCTTTGAGTTCCGCAAGAGCATCTCGCATTTGGTTTAAAACAGCCCTACTAGCATGACGCGTTTTTACCGCAACTGCAATACTCGGATGACCTTTTTGTAGCATACCTGCAGAATTTTCCAACAACTTCAAGTTTTAAATCGTATCTTATTTCAAAAATTCAAGTCAGTACACAGTTACATTATGTATATAGCTAATAAAGATTTAAAAAAGTTGCATTATATCATTCAATAGTTAAACAGCCTTGGAGAAAGAAGGTCGACCTTACCCATTTCTCTAACGGCTTGCAGCCTCTCATGCGCCAGAGCTATTTTGAGTCGCTTCAAAATTTTATGGTGATTGATCATTTGCGGAAGGAATTTGATAACGTCGTCAATGGCTGTTACAAATCCCTTGCCGATATCATAGCCGAGAAACAATTGTGCATTTATCCTTTGATTTAGAAATTTCAATATGAACGGCACCAGCGGCTAAAAAAATAACAAAGAGCTCCTTCAAAACTTGTCTTTTAGCAAGTAATTTTTAATTCTAAGCAAAAATAAAACTGCAATAAAAATATTCTTTTGAGATTGTTAATTCAAATTCAACATAATGTGCACAATAAAAATTACCCGAATAAGCCGAAAAATGCGAAGGACTCGAAACACTCGAACAAAATGCAAGCTTAAAATAAACCCATTATTCGACTTGCTTGAATCTACCAGTCCGACTCTTTCAGAAGTGGTAATACCCAAATCCACTAGCGACAAAATTAGTAAAATCAGGTCCAGGTAATTCCATTTATCGACACAAAAGTAATACCGAAAACCGAGGCCGACTAACTAGTAAAGAAAAGCAGGTGTCAGAAGAAACAAAAAAAATTTGATTATTGTTCCATGGATCCATGTTCCATTCCTTGAATTTCAAGTATATATTGGAAAACCTTTAAAGCGCTTATTTAAGTAAGTTATAACTAAGAATGGTTACTACTTTCTTGGGGTACCTTGAATAGCAAATTTGTATTGTTAATTATAATAGTTGTACCTTTACAAAGGCTTCAAAGATGTAGATTCCGACGAAAGAAACGTTGAGTGCAAAGAAAGCGAGAGACAAATCCTGTGTTGAACGAGTTTTACGTCCTTTTTCCTCTTCTCTTTCTTCCCGAATTCTCAAATAGCCAACGTCAACAGCCGCTATGATTATATTCACTAATATGATGAACATGACAAAATACTCGAAAATGATGCTTGTGGAAATACTCCAACAGCAGAGTTTACATCTACATGGGAAAAAACAAAGTCATATTGAGTGACCATAACCTTTGTTGAGCTCAAATCAATGTATACGGCATTGAATTCGTCGAAAAACTCATATGAATGAAAAATTAAACAATTCTGAGAAAACCAAACAATTATTGTTATGTTTTTTACGGATTTTTTGGCTTCGGTACGATATCTTCCTTCTTGCCGAACCTCCTGGTGAGACGAATCTGAAGCCAAGGGAAAAAGCCATGAAGAACCCAATATTTATTGAGGTCTCTGGCGTATAGTATTCTAAGTGGCTGGTCTTCAGCAGAGGCAGCCGCATTCCTCAGGATTTGTACAGCCACCTCGGTGAGAACTCCTTGTTCATACTGACGCCAAAAGGAGACCTTGAGGGCCTTCAAGCATCGAAGGCGAGCTTCCTCCGTCATTTCCCTAAACTCTTCCTTCGTAGGCTCATGGGATACTGACTTGGCTTCACTGGCTTTTAAGTTTAAGTCGGTGACTGCTGGGCTGCTACTATGTCCATGGAGCATGTCTTTCTCCACTTTCTCCAACTCTTTCCGAGTGTGCCTATGCTGTTGATGGATTTTTAGTTTCGGACACATATTAATTAGCTGGTTGATATGCACACTGTATTATTTACAACTAATATTGCTCAAATTGGCGAGCAATTTACGTAAAATACAATACAAAGGTGAAAGGTGCGCAGTGCGCAAGCACTAATCTATGATCTATGATGAAAGGAGACGTATGTACTTTTGCATAGGGATTTTCAATTGCCACCAGCTTTTCTACCAGACTCCAGTTTGCATCAGCGAGAAAACGATCGTTTTTTAGGACAGCAATAGTCCGTCCCTGGGAGCCCTGTCGTTGAAAGGGAAAGAAATCAGTTCAGCTACATTCTAAATACATTTTGTACACATTTGGATAATGGTCTGATTAACAAAAAACAAAATTACACAAAATTTATAGTTTTACCCCTGACCTGAATTTGTTTGAATGCATTTGACATATCTTGGATTCGACCTAAATCAAATAACATATTAGTATGAGTATGATATAAAGAAACGTTGAAAATTAATTAATCGCTTTAATTTTGAGAGATTTTTTGTATGTAAAAGACGATCACTCACCGACAGAGATCTCTGTGATTTTGAGGCAGTCCAACAAAGCTTGGGTCGTCGTTCCATTGATGACCTATAATTTGGTTAGAATTACACGACGAGACTATTAGTTAAAATCTGATTCTGGGAACAGTTATGTTCTAACTTCTAACTAATTATCCACTCCCGAACTTTATAAAGTTTGGGAGTGGATAATGCATAAAAGCGACAATGTGCATATTATGCACATTATCTCATGATAAGTAAAATTATAATTATGGGGTTAATATACTTAAGTACCAGGGTCAAGAAGACAATGGCTGCAGTTTGAAGGAGGAACTGGGCAGAGAAGGTAAAAAATGCATTTTAATGTTGTTGGTGTGATATCATATTGCCCAAGTTGATACTTACAAGATAAATATCACACTAACTTTCTTAACAATTGTAAAACATCCCAATTCCGAAACTTAAAAATGATGTTTACTGTTTATTACACACCTTTGGACCGACATTTGGATTAGCACACAACTCCTGGTTTGTGTAAACTTCCAGGGCGAGGCAAATACCTGTAACCGCGTTTGGAAAAGTTACAAATAATGAAAAAACTGTTGTAATTTTAGTAGAATTTTGTGTCTTTTTGTCCTGTCGAATAAGCTGTGAATAAAAATAGCGTGCACAATGCATAAAAAATAAAGAATTATATAATACCTATTGTTGGAGGAAAAAATCACAAAGACGAAACTATAGTAAAATAAAAATTGTACATTGTACATACTTACCCACGGCACCTCTGAGTCCGCCCCACATCATGACGATAATATTTTGCCAGGTGAGTCCATACCCCGTTCGACTCATGCAAGGACTCAGTACTAGCAGCATGAATAACCTTTTAACATTATGCAGTAAACTTTAAAGTATAGTAACACATTGTTGTGTATTATGCTATAAAATACAATTAATGCTGTTCACCTAATGATGTTCAAAGCAATGTAGAGGAAAATCATGTAGTATCCATCTTCAGCCACGACTGAATTGATGGCCGTCTCGGTGATGACAATTCCGACGAGCACAAAGAGAACAGTGTTGGCCAAGTAGCCCAACATCTCCCAAAAATGATGAACAAGAATTTCTACTTCTGGACTGATGCTCGTTCTCTCAGCACTCATGGCGATTCCCAGGACGACGACGGCCATCACTCCCGAGACACCGAGCATAGCCTCGCCAATGTAATAGGTTAGATAGGCAGCCACCAGGGTGATGGTAATCTCCACCGTTGCATCGTTAAAGATCCTCGAGAGACAAAATATTGATACTTTGGCCATGAAATACCCAAAAGCCGGACCACCCAGGGTGATTTGACAGAACTTTTTAACAATGGTCAACGCC
>JAQIVE010002813.1:0-18630 GCA_034698285.1 Sminthurinus bimaculatus | reverse complement strand
TAAGCTATAACCCCGAACACTTGGAACGGGAAGATCAAAGAAACTGAATTTTGGCCACCTCTGGTTCAAAATCCAGCACTGTGGATCGGGTAAATTTGGCGATAAATAACTTTAGCGGAAAAGGAGCCACTTTGGTAAGGACACAGAGCTTCCACCGTATGACCACGAATGTGGACAACGAGAATGCTACTTTGAGTGTATGAATACAGACATGCACAGCTGCGTGGGTTTTCTCCAGTGTGAATCATTTCGTGTCATATCAGGTCGCTTTATAGCTTGACCTTGTAGTTTCAACGTAAAACGGCACAGGAATGTCCGTGTGAATGTCCGAAGGATATCTAAGATTTGGCACTCAACTTTTCGTCATGCCTCAAAATTATTGTCTTTCTCCTTGTTAATCTTTGAAGTATTTTGACTCCACTTGTGGCATCTTTTGCGTAGCAACTCTTAAGGAATGTCCTTCTACATCATCGGCATAGCGGAAACATCGAGGAAAATATGCTGAGCGGCGTCGAAATATCTCAAACATTTCGGAATGACGACGAGTTGGGTTTTGTGGCAGCTTGAATGAGAAAACGTAAAATTTTTGCCTGATCCCATATAATTTCGATGTATTTTAGGTTATGCGACGTATTTCCAAACATACATAAGAGATAAATAGCCACCTATATAATGCTGCCATCGCACTGGCTTTCGCCTAAATTCCCGCCATTGCTGCGCGAATTATAATGAGCATACACTGCCTACCTCGCAACATCAGAAAAATTATCATTTATCTAACTGGTGGTTCATTAAAAACGAAGAAGTTCCCAACAAAGCCAACTTTTGGTGGTTCTTGGCTAGTGATCAAATCATGAGGTAGCCACATTCCAAGTCTTGTCTTCTTCCCTAACTGGTGGAGGTAAGTGGCTATTGTGGAGTGATGGACCCCGAGGTGTTCTACCAAACACCGGGTAATTGGTCTTGGATCACTGGCAATTAACTGCTTTAAATGATCCAACTCAAATTCACTTGGTCCGCCGGAGCTAGGAAAGTCTTTTAATGTTAAGTCCCTGTTTCTAAACCTGTGGGACCAATCTGCCGTTGTAGTCTTAGAGAAGGCTTCAAGACCTATACAATCACAGAACTTCCTAGCAGCTTCACCTGCTGAAGCGCCTTTTAATGAACTCGTAAAAAAGACAATGTCAAAAATGGTTTTTTAAATTGTCCGTTTTTTAGAATTCCCCTTAATATTAGGTAACCTTTATTTGTTTAAATAATAGCACGCGGGGTGCTCTATGTAACTAAGCTATCATAGAAACCCGGGAATACATCCAGTTATTTTGAGCAAAATTTTTCGAAGTGTCCAGGAACTTTGGTTCCAAGCCAATAGCTTTGAATGTCAAAAGAAAGTTTTTTGGAATAAAGTTTCAAGTTTCTTCAACTTTATCATCTACGTATCTAACAGCTCTGTATTTTGTATATGCATACATTGTATGCATAGTATACGCAATGTAAATGCGATAATATGCTAGAGCCGATTGAAAGTGAAAGAAAAATTTGTAAGCATCCCATATATAAAACCGTTCAGTGGGCGCACATGTCCACTGTGTGATAATAATAGTAATTAACATCATCCCTTACAAATTGAAACAACATACCTTAGAACCAAGTATTTATTATATGTATACTAGACTATTTTCTATACAGTAATATCATGGAGCTTTTTGCTATTTCCATAATTCTGCTTTTAGTGTTCTGAATTTTTTGAGGTTTTTGTACATACATACACACATGGTATGAATAGGGAAAATAATAACTTTTCAGTAGTGGTTAATAATTACACCCATTACATTGAAAAACAGAGCTCACTGTATTGGTAATATACAGTGTATATCAAGAAAAATGAATCAACTGTCTAATAAAAGGAAGAAGGAGAAGAATCCAAAAGCTCACCCGTCTACTTTATTTTCCCAGTGCAAGGTACATACAATGCACATAGGATATAATATTCAATGTACATATACATAAAAGCTTTGTTGTTAGTGCGTAGACAGGAATAATTCAGTTACAACTCTGGAAAATAATTACAGGTTGAAGCTGACACTTGACTGTTTATTATACAGCCAAGTGAATTTACCATTTACACATGCACATATTATGAATGTGTATACGGAAATCCTGTGTATGATTATTATTGGGTCTTATTTTATACTACAAGTTATGCACTGCACACTGCACAGTATATTTAAAGGATCAGAAAAAAATTAATAGGAGAGAGAGAGAAAATAAATTCCAAGACATGTAATTGAGGCACATTCATTTACCACCCTGACTCTGGGCTGCGTCCATGTTCTTGATTTTTGAACCTTATCCGAAAAGCTCAAATGTGCATTATGCATTATGGCTTACTGCGCTTACACTGTGGACTTTAAAACAAAAACAAGTATGCCTATGTAGTATGTATCTACCTATATGTCAATAGTCCACACGCAATGATGTACACATTCTATTCTTATACGTGTACTCATCGAACTTTACCGTAAATATACAGTGAAGACACAGTATATTACAAAGATATATGGCATAATGTACTTAATGTCTCAAGTAGAGCGTCAGTCGCATGTTTTACTGAGCATTATTGTAACCTTTAGTAATCCTCTGGCTTGGATTGTTCTCTACAGCTTGAATGATCTACTACCAAAATCCATGCCATGAACTATACATGTATCCACGGTATATTCAATGTCCTGTGTCTTTCTCTCTTTTCTACGCATATACAGATTTGTATTTTGTTGTTGCTAATTATTTATTCTTTCACGTGTCTCAACCTAATTCACCTTTTACCAAACTGAATGAGGATTGTGATTGTCTACTGTATGCAATGAACTCAAGCATTCAACCGGGGAAATCTCTTCCCTGCTACTCTTTAATGAAGAGTTTTCATACACGCATAAAACCCCACACTGTGGGATCATCCTGGTGTTTCCAGTTTACGCGCAACCCTAATCTAGAACTTGAGTATGTATGTAGTGTGTAGGTACGTATGATGAAGAGCAAAAATAAAAACAACACTATTGAACTTCACGTGTAAGCCCGCCTGTGTGCAAGGATGATAACAATACCCAAAACATTGAAGTTTCTATACTTGGGAGTGTGCTTTCATCTCCTTCAAAATGTGACGGAATGTTTTGTTTTGCTCTTTTTTGAACACAGACTTAATCCGTCTGGTACGACTGTTGGTGGCAGAACAAAAATAGTAGGAAGAATAAGAGAAAGAGCCGGCAAATTTATCACGTGTGTATGTTTTTTTACTGGGCGAGGATGATTCCTGTAGTTACTAAAGTACAACCAAGTAGGCTTTCCGTAATGACGAGTGGGCCATTAGACGGAGCTTTATGTAATGGTGCAATTTACAAGAGGTAAATCTACAGTGGGATTCACACACAATTCCTTTAAGCTCTTCAGAACAAGTGCAATAACTGTACTGTATATAATACATACACTGTACAACATTCACTTCCAGATTTAGTTTTTTCAAACATAAAACTTTCACTTTTGGCTGCGTTTTTTGCACAACATAACTGTTTCCGGAGTGCACTGTCAAAGAATTCAATGTGAAGAGTACAAGTGCGTATATTTATAGTTTTACACGATTTCAAGATTTTAGAATAAATTCCTACAAACTTAAATGCGTATGTATACAAATGTGTGCGTATAGAAGGCAAGGAAAGAAAAGGAGGTAAGGAAAAGAAAGAAATTGTGTAAAGAAATCTGGTGGATAATTTGCAGCCTGTCATTTTCCACGGGATTTTTCCTTTTTTTGTTAGAATCCTCTTCCTTTCCCAGTTTTCATCTTTCCTTTTTTACCTGTCCGTAACTAAAACTAAGGAGAGGAGGCTGCTTAGCCAGGAATAATATTTATGCATGGATGCCTCCTTTGTTTGTTTCTGTTTGGTTTGAACCCAAGTTCAACGTTCTTTGCACGCAGTTTCAAACACAGTCAGCAATGCTTAAAAGGTATGGAAATTGCTTCAAAAAATACAAAAAAATTGCAGGAAAAATTTCCATAACTTTTCTGTACCCAATTTTCTTTTTATCCCTTTGGTTTTTCCGAAAAGGTGATTGAATTCACCAAAAATCCTTGGAGGATTTAGATTTGAATTGATTTCTCGATTTAATATGTAATATGCACTCTCAATCACATAACTGCACAGCTAAACTTTGCGACTCAAATTCACCGAGCGGGTTATATTATGAAATCGGATTTCATGGTTGAAGAAAATTATCCGTATTATGCTTCTTTTCATTACAGGGTGTAAATTAAAGTAATTGATTTTTGGGAATTTTGAGCATGAAGTCGAATAAGGTTCATGAATCATGATGAATACCATTATAGGAATCGATTTGGATATACATAAAGAAATCAATTTTAATAATATTCATTGCATCCACATGACAAAATGAAGTATTTTTGTCACTTTGCGAGGACAATGAGAGGATGAGAATGTCACCTTTGCTCTTTGAATCTTGATTTGATTCAATCCGAGAATCATGGACTTCATTTCACTCAGTTTTAAAAGTCAGACGTCAAACTTAATGGAAAAAAGAAAATGAGGGTGAATACGAAAAACATCTTGATTAAAAAGCTTTTGAGCAAAACGCTCTTGATTTGACTTTGACGCATTTTTTTTCATGGCTGAGTGAAAAGTGGGACAAAAGCTGACTGCATGCATTGTATTGGACTAAAGGTGTCCATGACGATGCTCAATACTCAATGTTCAAGTTTATGAAGAGTACTTACATATAAATATCTAAAAACCGGAATAAAATCAAATCCACATTTGAAGCTTGTGGAGAAACCTGTTAGGGGCCTAAAAGTAACTGAAGGTAGAACGAGGGTGAAAAATCCAAGCTGTTTTTCCATAAAAATATAAAAATGCACAAATGTTAGCATAATAAAAATGTATAAAAATTATTTAGAATGATCCTCCATTTATATTTTCCCTACGATATTTGATCGTATTATACATATTATGTACATACAAGAAGGGAACATTTAAGGACGTTGTAGAAGATGGAGGAAAAAAAGATCCCGTGAAAAATGATTATGAGGAGACAGAAAATTAAAAAAGTTGAAGTGAAGAAGTCATTTTTTGCTCATTCTCGGCACAACTTGATAATTTCAAATTATGAGGATAATTCCAGAGTCAAATCGAGACGAACATAAAAATGAACACGATCATCAAATTCAGCATCCTCAACATCATCATCATCATCATCATAACCCTCACATCATCCGGAGATTGGTTCCAACTAACTATAATAATATTACAATATGTGTTATATGTACATTCAATACTGGGAACTGTGAATGTTCGGGATCATAACATAACCCTTTACTCTATGTATGTATGTGTATAGTGTTAAAAAATCTGTTCTTATGCAGTCGTGTCATGAAGATGAGAAAATTCAAAAAGTGGAAGACGGAAACTAAATAAAATGGAGAGGACGCGGAGCACAAGGTTGATTTTCTCCAGTAATTCCGCCTGCCCTTCTCCCTTCTCCATGGTTATGGCATAGAATATAATATATACATACATATGTAGGTATATGTATGGTATGGTATGGCATGGTGATGGTACGGAATGAAATGAGCTCCACTCTTTATAACCTAATGGGTGAGCGAACTGACAGACTGACTAGTTGACTGGAGGAGGATCACAAAGCGAGGTAGATTCAAGTACTCAGGTATTCTCCGACAGTAACCTAACCATGTTGTAGGCCAGAGTATAAACGTGTATATTTTTTCACATTTCAACTCTTTGGCTGATGATCTGTGGAAATGGTTGTTATAGGTAAGTCTTCAAAATCAACGCCTGCATAATGGCTTGATGATTATAGCTGTAGCCGAAGCATGAACTAAAGCTCAGCTCAACTGAACTGAACTGAATGTGAGCTCTCTCTCTCTCTCTCTCTCGCTCTTTCTCTTCAATCTTCACCCATAATATACTCATTAAATATCCGTATGTATTTGTATTTGTGTTCGTATCCTGACGTTATATATAAAGAATGGAAGATTTTCGGTTCTGCGAGCGGAGTCTCCTCCTCTCTAATTCCTGGGTGCATCAACACCAGCAATTCCCTAATGCTAATGCTAACAACTAATAACTAGTATCTGGATAGGATTCAGAGCCAGAATCAAAAGAGACACTCCCGCCACACATTTTCATTATGTTGAAACTGAAAATTTAGCCTCTCTCTTCTTGACAGTCGTCAGTGCATGGATATTCCTATATTACTATTATCATTACCAATATTAGATATATCAAGCTACATGCTTCTACACATAGAATAGATTATATGATATATTGGGAAGTGGTAGTTTTTCAGTTGTACGACAGGACTCACCCTCCATGGAAACTTGCTTATTTGGTCCATGTTTTACATGTAAAAAGTTCAACAAAGATAAAATGTATCCCTCTCTCATTTCTGGACTCTCAACATGGCTAATTCAAACCAAACTAATGAGTGCCACACAGAAAGAACGACCTGAAAGCGAAAGTCAAGCCAAAAAGACTTCAAGTTTGTTTTGCTAGTATATGTATGTGTGTGTAGCATGTACTATGTAGAATGTACAATAACCCTGGAGAAAAAGAGAAGTAAACCGAGAGACAGGAGGAGGAATCGGACGAAGGATGAACGTGGAACGTGAACGTCATCCTTACCATAATCATAAAAAGTGAAAGCCTCTTGGGCAAAAAAATGGCAAGAGCAATGGCAATTTTCGACACTCCTTGACATACATACATACATACATACATAAATACATATGTACATGCATAGCATACTTACATCCTCCATTCTTTTCTCTGTTCGTTGAAAAAAAAACCGAATGGACAATGGAAATCACAGCAGAAAGAGATCCAATCTCAGTACATGTTAAGCACGCTTTAGTTCAACTTCTAACTCATGTACTCGTAACTTTTGACACCGTGACTCCCTTGGGTCTGCATGCAAACATTGTGTATATTTTTTACTCAATCATATGTGCAACAAAATATCAGACAACTGACAATGAGTTTTAAAAAACATCTTGATTTTGGTTCATTTTGTGTTTCCTGCCCGTTGAAAATGCTTTTTCGGTATTATTGCAAAATTTATTATTTTCATCTGTATAGTCGTCATCTGCCTGTATTATCGTACAGTCCAGATTTCTGAGGGAATGAAAAAGAGAGAGGCTTTGCATGTACTTATACATTATACATATACATAAATGTGTAGGGAAAATTTGTTGCAAAACACTAAAAAGAAGCCCTAGAAGTGAGTAAGTACTTATGGAGATTTATTATCCCTTTTGTTCACACTTACGCTCTTTTTTGTCCTTATACTGGCCGTTTCTAAATTCCATTGGTCTAGATCCAGATTCAGCTCATACTTCTTTATACTACTGTGAACTGCATAGAGCATAGAGTACAATGGTCTCTATGTATGTGCTCTATCTCTGAGCCGTTGTTTCCGACATCGTTCCACAGTTATTACGACCTCATCTCATGCATAATGTAAAAGTAATTGACACGGATTTTTCTCGCAGGAATTTCCACTGTGTCTGTGCGTACAATGGACACTAGATTTGTGAATTTTGAGGAAACTCACGTCCACTACATTAAATGAATTTTGAATGGGTAAACACGGAGCAGAAATACAAACATCCTTTCCTTTTATATCGTATGCACGTTCTGTACAAGCATCCAAAGTCAACTGAATCCAAGCTAAATATAAAGGTTTTTGTATCAGTATCTGTGTAGCCTGTCGGTTTCTCTCGTCTCTTCTTTGTTCTGAGTTTCAGCTTCATTTTAATAGCATTAAGACTATCCTCAGCATATCTCTCATCGCCACTTTTAGCTTCAGTTTTAGTTTAGTTTTGGTTTAAGCCTCAGCCTTGCAAAAGCAAAAGCTGGCCTATACATATACATACAGTTGACGAGGACTCACAATTACGAGTAAAATTACATGGACCACTCACTTTGAGGTGACTGGAGTTTGCCTCCAGTGTCAAAGAGACAAGCGGGGCTGACAAGGAGACTCGCGGTGTCACTTCACCATCTGTATCATTCTCAAAGTGTCGGCCCAAAGTGTATAATAGAGTGTGTAGTTAGTCAGTAGTCAGTCAGTGAAGGGTGACAAAGACAAAACTTTGAAAATCTCCTCTGCCTCAATTTTGACTTGTGACATTAATTTCCTTTATATTTCCCATCTCATTCCCACTGCCATTGTCATTACCATCATCGTTCGAGATCTGACGGCAGTTCCAACGCCATCCCTAATATCCTCGTCGTCGTTGCCAGCACCAGTACCAGTACCAGTACCAGCAACAAAACCAACAACAACACCAATGTCAACTTATTATGTAGACATACCAGGCCATCTTGAATGTCCGCTATCGACTCTCCAGCTCTCTTTTTCTCTTCTCGTTTAAAGCTAGCAAACCTACACAGAAAGCTTCTCAACTTCTATGATAATTTGATATAAAATACATAATACGCTATATCAAAATATTATGTAACGTTTCCTTTGTTTCTCCAAATCTTTGCATTTCCATTTCTAGTCGTAGTTTTGTCTACTAGAATAATAAAATATAACATCTATCTATTCTCCGTTCCAAATTCCAGTTGTCTAACTATGTGAGAATTGTGAAATGGCGCCTCTCGTCATCCTTTTTCGTCCTTCTCATCCTCTTGGTTGTCCTTTTGGCTCTGGAGTTGGCGTCCTTGTCGTTCCGTACATATATATACATTATACATGTTATATGCAATGTTTTGTTGTCCCTGAATATGTATTATGTACATTAATGAATGATGAAAATAAATAAATCTTAGCTAGAGCTCTTCTTTTGTCTAAAGATAAATGACAGAGTTTCATTTTCAAGTAGGAGAATGAGAGGCAGAGAGAGAAAGAGAGAGAAGGGAGAAAAGGACGTCAACTAAATACATTATAAGTATAAAGATACATAATATTATATTATGTATTTAACTTTGTGTATACATATATTAAAGAGCAAAGTGCTCCGTAATTAGATCGCGGGCTAAGAGGAAAGGGAGAGTCAACCAGAGAAAATAATCACATTATGTGTAAATGAGGACTTTGGACTTTCAGCTTGCTATATTTTGGCTCTATTCTCGTTTCTTTCTATTGAAAGGCTCTGACTTTTCATTTCCCTTTCTGCTTTGTACCTTTTCCTTGTGATGATGTTGGATGTATACTCGCAGCATATGTACGTATATGTATTTAATCTTGCGAAAATGTTTACAAGAAAAATAGATACAGATATTACTAAAACTTGGAAAATTTTAACAGCTTGTTTTTACTTGTAGTTACGATACTTTTACTATTTGCCGTTGCTTGGTTCGTCAATACATAATAATTCCTCCAATTTGTGTCCATCAATGCCCAAGCTAACACTCGCGATGTAAACAACAACAAAGGCGAACAAATCACAACAATCAACTTTTACATTAAACTGAAGTACAAAAACAAGGTAGACAAGTTGTAAATGTCAAGTATCGATTTCTTCGGGTTGTTGAAACTGCATTAGCTATACAATTCGATTATGATTCATGTTTGTCAACGGATGATTTCAAAAAAGTTTAATCAAAAAAGTCATGGATGAATAAGTTTTCCATTTAATTTTTACGGATAAACTGATAAACCATGACTAGAGTCCGATTCAGCATATTGTACATTGTACATGGTAAAATCCCTATGGGCTTTTCCATCGCAAAATATCAGACAGGCAAAAAATGCTGCATTGTGCGATTTAAGTAAGGTCAGGGAATTCAAAATGTCTTTGAGCTAATTTGCATCTTTTGCGGTTTGCCAAAAAAGTAGCTGGCATATACACATGTTTTAAAAATCTGCTAACTATAGGTTAGTTTAAAAATGTGCACAGCTTGCACGCTTTTTGTTGAATACGAATGGAGCAACTCATTAAGTTTGCCCCACTATTTAAAAGCATGGTTTGAATGTCCACAAAATGACAAGTCTCATGCATGTATGCTAATGGCTCACGCCAATGACATGAACATGAGCATGACAATGGGGTAAAAGTTGTCTCAAAATTTGCAGCAGCTCCCAGATGAATAAAACATACAAAGTAAAAAATGTAGACGGCGGGAAACTTTTAAGCTTACAACATTATAATGCATGCAAATTTAGAATGACAATGACAACGAATTCGACAGTCGCATCATATCAAGTATTGTAACTTACAGTAATGCATACCAAGCATCCGTCCATCCGATAATGTGAATGAGAAAGAGGAGGATGAGTACGACGACAATGACGATACCAGTTAAGATAGACTCTCTGCAGAATTCCGAAGGCAGCGATTTGACCAAAAGCCGACGACAAGGAACTTGATGAGCCTCGAGCACCAGAAGATTTTTTACTAGAGAATCTTCATCTTTCTATTCTTCTTTCCCTCCTTCCTCCTCATCTTGAGGCGAACAAGCAAGAGATAGTAAAATAGATGGAAAAGAAGAATGGGAAGAATAGGCAAAGCCGAGGGAACGGGAAAAGGAGAAGGCAAATCCTCTCCCTTATAAAGTTAACGCTAAAGTTGAAGTTGAAGGAATCCAAACGAGTGAAAAGAGAGAGAGAGAGAGAGAGAGAGTGGGCAATATAGAGAGTCAAAAAGAGGAAAAAATTGAACGTCTTCAATAGTTCTCTCTTTCGTCCTATACATTCAAAAAACTTTTTATACTTTTTATTCCCATTTATCATCCTTTCAACTAGGAGAAAAAAACTACAGGACTTTTTGATACGTCCTTTTTTCCCTGCATTGTACAAGAAATTACACAGTGGCAGCTTACTCTTTACTCCCTTCCTCTTCCTCCATTTCACAGAGTCATATAGTTGTCCTTTATTTTTATTCAACGGCTCCTACTCCTACGTTTTACTAACGTTATGGATGTATGTACGTCCTTGCTGTCTACTTTACAGTACAGTACATACATATTATGTACATATTATGACTACTGAATATGACTATCCAAGAGAGAAAATACATAAATACAGGCATTATTCCGTCTTCCTTCCCGCTCGTCCATTTCTTCCACTTCTGGTCCTTGTCTGAAGATCTGGAGTTTTTACTCTTTTGGAATTCTCCAGGAATTCTTGTATTATATACCTATCCACTTACAACTTACTGTGCACAGTGCACAATCATAGAACAGTCATAATAATAATGATGAAAATATAGATTGTACAAGCAGATATAGATTTGGATTGGAGATAGAAAATGTAGAAACGAATGCATTTTATCTGTCCTCGTCTCTCTACCTCTGAGTATTGTGTATATTCCATGTCTGCATAAACATACAACAAGCTTACAGATCTCACATACAATTCAATAGAATACGATATCATGCGACACGATACGATGCCATAAGATGCTGTAGGATGAGACGATGAAAAGGAAAAAACCTGCAAGGACTCTGCTTCAACTCTTATGTGTATAGTCTGTATGGTTTGCAGGGTATGTGTGGGCCAAAACTAAGGGCTTAAATCTAAAAGAAAAACTAAGAAACTAAATTTGAACGTAAACGTGGAAAAGGGCCGTCAAACTCCCCGTAATATCATAGTGTGTAAATTCCAAGTCCGAGTTCAATACTGGAGCAAGAGACAGAGACCAAGATTCAGAGTGAGGGGACAAAGTCAAGTTGAGAAAAGTCAAGTCAAATAGGGGGCTGATAGAAGATACAGCTAAAGAAGAGGAAAGGAAAAAGAAAGTCAAGGGAACTTCGCCTGTGGTGGTAATTGCCACAAAACGAAGGAAGGAGTAAAATTTTTCTCATAGCTCATATACTGATATATATACAGAAAGAGAGAGAGAGAAAGAGAGTTCCGCTTCTTTTCTTTGCCGTTTCAATTGACAAAGTAAAGTAAAAAGAGAAGATCCATATCTTTTCTTCATAGAGCAAAAAGATCGAGTAGTGAATAAAGAGGGTTCGTACTGTGTATGTACTGTACACACACATTGTGTATGTAAAATGAAGCAGCATGAGGGAAGTTGAGTTTCTTATTCTTTTCTCCAGGATATCTTAAAAACTACGCAGTTCTACATCTAAAACTATAGGCTTATTCAAAGAAAAACGGGAGGAAAAGTCTCTCTGCTTTGCTCTCAATTTGATTTTGTATATGTACTCCTTGCCTCACCAATGTCAGGCTTGGGGTTCGTCTCAAGTTGACTCAGCCCTTGTTTCTATTCCTATTATTGTTCTTATTCTTATTCTTGGTGGTACAACTATCAATTCTAGCTAGTCGGCCATTCATCCGTCTATCCGTCTTTTGCATGCATATTGCATGCAGCGTGTGGTGCGGAAAGTTGACTTTTGCCTGTATTGCATTATCTATACGTATGCACAGTCGGTGTAGTTTTTCAAAGAAGATACAAGCCGAACAGAGAGGGAAAAGTAAGTAAGTAAAAGCAGAGCCGTTTCTATCTCCATTGAATTACAGGCCGTATAAAAAGACCTTGGTGGACAAATTGTATGGGCGGATGAAGATGAAGCGTATCTCTTTTCTCCAACTTTCTGAATGTTTCTTCCACTCTCCAAGGAGCCTTCGAGTTCCTGGCACATCAACAGTGTGCATACATACACATATGTACATGTAAGTACCAAAAGCCAAAAGGCATTACTAGAAAAATGGGTAAGAAGTAGGCAGTTGAATGTTGGATGATAATGCAAATAAGAATAACGCGTTCATACATGTAGCATTATAAATGCATTTCAAATACAGGCGTTTTAGCGAATGGTCAGAAAAGGTTACGACGAACAAACTGTGCAATGCAAGACTCAAAATACCTGGTTGAAAACAAAGTAGATTCTCTATTGTACATGCACGAATTCGAAAAAAATTGAGTGGGCCAGACTTTCCAAATTTGTTATTGAACTATGTAATTTCTTTGGGTTTAACACGTTTGGAGAATCGAAGGCAAGTCTCTAATCTTCTCTTTGTAAGTAAAATATAAAATATCGAGTGCAAATATAATCATGCAAACGCAGATTTTGAAAGTTACAGTGTACACATAATATGTACAATCAGAATAAAGCTGAAGACAGAATGCTGAATGTCGAAGCCGTTGGAATGCACAAAAGGTTGCTCCTATCCGTTTCCTTCCACTTTTATGTGTAGTTTGTTCCGACGATAAAAGAGCTAGTGTCAAAATCAGCATCAATAACTTGGGCTACAACACAACAATAACGAATTCTCACCAGCTTGCATCATATTATCTCTTCAATTTTGCTGCTCTCCCATGAGTTGCAAAGATGCCCACGCAAATATGAAACGTAGAGTGAAAGCCAAAGTTTGAATAAAAACATGTATTTCTGACTTTCGCCCAGTTACATGAATAAAATGTACAAACTGAACTTCAAAGAAGCCCCAATGACTCAATTCGCAGGCACTTGCATAATACTTTCATAAAAGCTTTAACTTTAAGGTGCAAATTTTCGACGTTTTATATGTAAAAGATACAACACACAATGAAGTACATTATGTAACTGCATGAAGAGCTAAAGCGAAATTTTGTGAGCAATTCACAATTTCTCAATGTTCAATGTACACTAGAGTTTTGTAAGTCCTGTATTTTCTGCAAGCTCTCTTTCTCTCCTCCTATTGTTAGATAAGCTTCTATACACAAGTGTACTGTATGAGTATACATTATACATACACACAACTTGTGATACGATTAGGTGCCTTCTTATAAATTCACTTTGTTGTACTTTTTTTGTCGCTCCTCTGAAAGCCGACAAGACGGATAAGTTGGATAGGGGGGGATAAAGTAGAAATCTTCTCTATATAAATAAACGTAGAGAACCAGAATTTAAATGAGTGCATAAAATACACTATCATTTACAAGCATGCATACATACATGGCCATTTTTTATTTCCTCCAGATTATCAATTATTACGCTTTGAAGCTTATTAGATGCTCGAATAGTTTGCATCGTATTGCAAGTATTTTACACTCAAATATATTGCACAGTTGTGCTTTCTCTGTATATGTATTTGCTTGTACAGCATTTTTTTCTGAGTGCTAGTTTGTACTTTAAGAAATCTGAGGATAACACTGGATAATGGGGAAGTATTAATAATCGACTGCATGTATTGTGCATAAAAAATAAACGGAATTGATACACATTACACATACAATGAACATGGGCTTTGAGAATGTCGCATTGTCTCAGTGATTGTGTGCATGTATGTATATGTTTGTACAATGGTTGCGTTGCATATTTGTTTACAACTGTATTGTGCATGTTGTCATCCTAATTTCCATTCAGGAAAGAAGAAAATATAATAAAATCCTCGGGAATAAAGAGCTCATCACGTATTCGTATTCTGTACATACTACTCACACACACTCTGCTTTTCCTCATTCGTTCGTATTTTGTATTCCTGGAGAGAGAAGAGTAATTTTCCAGCACAGTAGACAAAGGACTGTCGATACATCTCCCTCTCTCGAGCCCTCCGTTTTTTCCTCCGAATTTCCCTCCCACTCGCAGAATCAAGAAACAATGGGTAAGTTTACTTCCAAAGTTATGTACACTCGAGATTTCTCTGCAATGAAACATTTTGTACGTTCCTCATTGCCTCTAGAGACATAAAAGTGACAAATATCTTTTGCAACGCAAAATTAAATTTAGTGGCTCCTTACAAAATGTTTGAAAAGTCGCAATTTTTCTACAAAATTCCAAAACTGCCACCGAATTTTTGGAAAAATTAGCATGATTAGAAATTCATAGCACATTTAAAAAATGTAAAACTTGGAAAATTTCAATAGTTCCAGAACACTTTGAAAATATTGAAGCTGTTAAAAAGCCACATATTTGTCTGGTCAAAACTAGAGGCAGCAAGGAAGCGTAGGCTTTTTCAAGCTGAATTGTCTTTGCTCAAAGTCTGCTATAGTTTTTTCGACCACCTTATTTTTGTACTCACTGCATTCTCTCACTGCCTTTCCATTGTATCAATATGCTTTGTTGAAGAAAGAAGGAAAGGAGAAGAGAGAAAGGCAAAGAGAAGTTTCTCCTTCCAATGAAAATGAAAATGAGACTGTGCGACTGTGAGCGTTCGAATCCAAATTTCAATTTACACTTGAACTGCAAAGGTTTCCTTCGACGAGTTCTTCTTCTTAGTCTCTTCTTGTATAATGTATAGATACATGCATACATACCCTGGCACAAACACAAGCACTCACATATTTCTACAATCTATCAGTATGCATTACATATACATGGTGAGTCTGACTGCCTTTCTTTCTTGGTACATTTCTTGTTAGTCTACCCAGCAATCCTTTTGAATAGTCTCAATTTTCCATAGTCTTTGACTAACATGTACATTATACATCGTAGATACATACATGCTGTATAATGTACATAGTTCGTTTCCTTATTGCTTGGTAGCTTCCCTTTGACTCGATTCCTCAAATCGAAGCTGAAGCTGGAAGGCAGTTGTGTAAATATCCCGAAGAAAATAAGCAAGATATATTACACACATGTACGAGACTCCACACGCCATTGTACAATGCATCACACACACACACATACACACAAACAATGCACAGACATTCACTTTTCTCCTCTGGTTTACTCATTCAGGATGATGAAAGTCTAGATACAATGTCTCTCCCTCTCTTTTATTCCTCTTGTTCAAGTTATAGTGATAACTGAAGAGCCAACGAATGTGAGAGATAGAAATAAATAGGGGGAAATCGAAAGAAAAGGGATGATATGATATGATAATTTAAAGGAAGAACAAGGAGAAGACCTACGAGAGGTAAAGCAAAGTATCTCTTCTTTGTCTTGTCATTGTTACCACCGGAATTCAATGATATATGAGAAAACGTGCCTTTGCTCTCTTCTCATACATATGAGAATATTTGCTCACAAACAAACATACTTTGAGGATAGCTGACAAAGATACAAATAAATGTACTTTTTCTCGTCCTTGTTGTGTGTTCTAACGCTAGCCAACAACCAGCCCACGAAATTCAATTCAAAAGACCAGATAGCCAGGGAAGTCGAAAACTTGTGAACCTATACCATGTGAATTAAATTTAGAATTTTCAAGTGTATTTTAGACAAGCATACATAGGTTTCAACACTTCTAAAGTTTAAAACGGTTCCATTCAATGCATATTGAATACATAATATATGTAACTGTAAAGTTTGAAAACAATGAAAGGGTTAACTACCCTACAGGATTTTAAGCGAGGAAAAAGGAAACTTTAACGATATTTATGTATAATGTATATGTATATGATAAAAAATCCCTTGGTTTGTGCTTATTATTACAATTTTTTAATATAATAATCATAATTAGAACGCATCCGCAATGATAATGATAATGAGCAATTCTATGTCCGGAGATGAGAAAAAGAAAAGGTTGAGTGGGATAGGAAGTCGTATGGATATTGTAAAGGTCAATTTAATAGAGCATGGAAGTGGATACATTTATGCTTTTATATGAACTAGAGGACTCGGTTGAACCGTTTGAATATTTGCTTCCAGTTTTAAAGCGCATTACAGGAACTGGAAGTGGAAATACTGTATAATGTGTATTCCATTATAAATAGTAGAATTTCGTTCTCTCGGCTCCAAACATGTAGTACGAAAACTTGCTATATGCGTTAAAATGAACGGTGCGGGGAAATGAGCAAATTAGTTTTCCTAAACTGCAATTTTCCATACCGAGTTAATTTATGTTGATTGTTCCATGCTCCACAATTTCCATGTGGAAATTCAGAAAAGAGTCGCATACAAAGGAAATATCTGTCCTACGTTTAGCCATATTAGTGCTGGAATCGTCGTCGTTACTGGTCAAAGAAATAAACAGTGTGACGGCACGTGCGGAAGCATTTATTACATGAAACACATGTTACTCCATTATCTCTGTGCGTAATCTATAGGTAATACTTATACATAAGTCCATAATATGTAATATGTAAGGCGGGGATCCAATTATTATATTTATCTAAATAAACATCAAATACAAGATAAGTATGCCTGTTATGAATTTCAAAGGGATATTTTCGTAAGTGCATCCTAACCTTTTGTTTCTATTTTAAACGCGTGCATGCTTAATTATCAAATATTGTACCGCCGATTTGATTGTCTCTCCCGCTTTTTTTGCTGTATCACGTTCTTACTCTGGTGCACATAGCATAGCACATGTATTGCGTGCAATTTTGATTTCCAAACGGAGGAGCAAACATTTTTCATGTATGTTTTGGCTCCTTTTGATTATCGGTACTTTATAGAATTGTTGGCCTGCTTCACCTTTCAAAACTGGAAACGTAAATCTGAGACAAATCGTACAACTCCTTTGATTTTTTTGTGACTGTTAACCTTTCTCAAGGTTCGATTTTTCTTTTCACCCTAAAAGCACAGTAAAACTTTTTACAAGTGAAGTGTCAGCAGCTAATAGAGGATGTCAAACATGAACACAGCAAATACCAAGATTCAAATTTATATCGACTCGTAAACTTTTCTAGGTATTTTACTCCGTCACAAGTCACAATGTGTTCAGATGTATAGGTATACTCATACTTTACGCATATAAAGCAGTGAGCATGTGACCCGGGTGTTAAACTGGTTAAAATACAGACGCAAAGGAAGAAAGAAAAATCATAATAATAGTTCCATTATTAGCATTATTATGAATAACAACAACACAATAGGACAGAGATTGGAGATGCAGGTGAGCGTGTAGTCATGACTAATAATTCGGACCTCACACTGCACTATACTATACCATACTGTACTGCATTACACAACGTAAAACACTCACACATTATTCATGAGATTGAGATTGAGAATATCTATTTATTTTCCGTTCTCTCGAGCCAATTCCAAGTTCCCTATGTAAACCCTATGTATATGCAGCATATTTTACTATTTTCTATTAGCATGAGATACAACGTCTGTAGGAATTGGATCCTATTATGAGTGTAATGATCCTCAATCTCTCACTCTCGATAACTCTCAACTTTCGACCTGTGAACTATACTTATGTACCAATATGACTCTAAATACAGAAAATAAGGTGCATATATACAAAAGTTCATATATTTTACATACATTTGGTATATGTATGTATATTATGTATGCTCACACTCTATAGTACACAACATTTTGCTTTGTTATTCTGTGACCGTATACCGTTGCGCTAGAGCTGGAGTAAATAAGTACGAATGAATAAGAAAAGGGAGAAGAAGAAGAAGACGGAGCGAGGGAGGGAGTGAGAAAAAACCTACAAATACAAACTCCATGCCAAACAACGATATTTACCATTCTAATAAACACAGCAAGTATTCCAAGCTATCTTTTTCTCCACTGTGTACACTGTATAATACATATTATGTACATTCCATGTACACATGTGTTTACCTACACGCACGTCCGGAGAAACCTTCATCATTCTTCAATTTGTTCGGCTAGCCTATATCTACGCACGGTACATAATATATGTAACCACACAATACAGCACAGCATCAGAGTCAAGGCATGACTGAAAAGTAAGGAACAAACTATAACGAGTGTCAATTTGACTGTATGTATACTGTATACATACGTATGTATGACGAGC